>KZ878382.1:4661-16147 GCA_003456935.1 Machilis hrabei
GCCGTGGTGTTTCTGTAACGCGTCTCGTGATTCGACAGTTTAATTGCTTAATTATGGCTAAACCATTAGTCTGAAAGGCCTGCAAAAAAATTTTATTAACATTATTGGGACCAATGAACACGCTCTCCAATTCTTGGTACACATTTTTTAAACACCCTGTATATATACACTGTGCATGTAATTAAGGTGTAAAGTTTGTTTATATAACGTGTTTATCTTTCAGCCTCATCTTGATGGCCCTTTATTTTATCCGACCATAACTACAATTTCTTTAGGATCACATGCAGTTTTGGATTTTTACCGATTGCCTAGTGACACTGGGAATTTGGAGGTGAGGAATGTTTAATTTTTCTTAGACTTGTGACTCTGATACCGATGCCTGGGCACAAGTTACACATGCTGACTCCTAGCCTTGAATATAAAGAGTCTGCCTGTGAAGTCATCCCCATTAAGGTATGATCGTAGGCGTCCTCTGGGAGGAATGTTAAAAAGTGCAGCCCCATCGATAACTGCTCACCACCAGCTGTGTGTTGAGCGAGTGGCAAATTCAATCGTCTTGAACCATCGTTGTGCCACACAGACCAAATCAAATCAGTGGCATTGCAGGGAATTTTATTTTCAGATTAGTTGATAATGGGTTTATATCCTGTTTGAAGCATGGGTCTTTGTGAATGTTTGTTTTTTCATTGGAACTGGCACTATCATTTTCTTGTAGAGTGAACTAGAAGATTTTGACATACAGTAAAATACTATTAAGCAAACATGACTATAACATGCTTTGTTTTGCAGTTGATGTAAATGTTCTCATTGTGTGTCACGTGATGATACGTAGATACATGTCACAGTCTTACATTTAGAAAAGGTTTGGGATCAGAATATTGTTACAAATTTTAAATCAGGGCCCATTACCCCAATTTCAAGGATACATCTACATCATACCCTGCAATCAACCGGTAAGGTACTTGGCAGGGGGTGCACGGGGTACCACAAGTTATTATTCACGTCATAAACGGTTCCAATCTCGCATCGACCTCGGAAAGAATGACCAAAAATACGCATTAGATTTACAGCCGATTTCCCTTAACTTATCTTCCCGATCATGAGCGCCTACCAGTATATATGTAGCAGGTTTTAAAACCTTGCTTACATTTAACTGCGACTGAGTGGAGTTTAGTTGATCCAATCTCTTAATTCTGCTTTTTTCACGNCTCTTAATTCTGCTTTTTTCACGTTTCACATTAAGAGATTCCCAGCCCAACTCGCCTAACATCTCCGTTACGCTATCTGTCCTACCATAACGACCCATAACAAATCTAGCTGCCTTACGCTGAACTGACTGAAGAAGATTTTGCAATCCAACCTCATACTATAGAAGAGAAGAATATTGAAGATAAGTTCGAAGAAGGAAAGAACAGGCTATGTAGGACTGAATTACGGATTAGGATATAAAGCTCTTTGATGGCCCGTGCTTTTAACTCTTAACAACGATGAGATTAAACTCTTTCAGTGCTTGTACACTTGTTTTCATGTTCAAATTACATGAATAAAAATGCATTTATCTTGTCAATAAATAAATTCTCATCTACATTTATGTTCTGAAGGTCAACAAAGCTTTTTAAAACACCCTAAAGCCAGTGTTTCTGCAGATTTCAACCCTGATCGTAGTTGAGTGAGCCACTCCAACACCATACTCCTCATCCCACCTGACACACTGTTGGTGTGATGTCACTAACTGCCTTCCATTCATAATGAGTGGGCATTGTGTTAGGTATGGCTTGACTACTCACATCTTCAGATCATGTTAGTTTCTGGTCATATGGTACATGTGAAAGTGGCAGCAGAGATGGTAGAGATCTGAAAAAATCTTTACATACTGCTTTTCTCATAATACCAAAAAAAGCAACTTATAAAATCACATGAGTGTAGATTTGTACTATGCTAAAAGCTCTCCTCAAATGAGATTACTCAACAAAGGAGTAGAAAGTCTTGCATTTCCATTAATATCAGTGTTGCTGTAAATTTAATTTTGTCCAAATTGTTGCATTTAAACTTCCCGTCAGACGTCTTGCACGTGAGTAAGTTTTGCATCGTAATTTGGTAACTCCAATCACCTGCATTTGACATGGTAGAGGAGATAGTAATGTTGCCACATGTACCTGGTCCACCTCTTCTTCAAAAAGTTCAGTGACAGAGTCCAGAGCAGATTTTTTCCTGAATTCACATTGAAAGTGTTTAATAAAAACAAGTAATTCAGTCACTTGAATTTGTGCTGGCAGATCTCAACCAGCTTATACAGATGTATTTTTTCTTTGCGTCATAAAAGGACTGTTAATTTGTCCCTCCACTATCAACATCAATATTCTCACCGGAAGCCTTCCTTGGCCTTGATTCTAAGGAGTGACGTAAAAACAAAATAGCATCGCACTTCCAGCTGGGAAAACAGTCATTTAACCCAGAACTTTCTTTCATACCTTCATCACAGTTTGACAGAAAAAAGTTTTTAACAATGCAATAGTAAGTATAGAATTTTAGTTGTAATTCGGGACAAACTAACAGTTACTTCATGACGTAAAGAAAGAAGTACATCTGAAGACGCAAGGTGAAGAAAACAATGACTAAGGTAATGTTATTTGTTTTTATTACACACTTTTAATATGATAAAATTATAGGTAAAAATGTATTTCACATAAACATGTTTTTAAGTTCATAACTGTAATTTTACCACAGTTTTGGGAGTGGTGTTAATACTATTTTTTAATGGCCAACCACCCTTACCTTACGTAAGACTTGGAACGAGACTTGTATTTTAATAGAAAATCCATTCGCCTATCATCATTATCCCAATACAAATACCTTTGATAGTTCAACATCAGTACATGCGAGTACAAACATATGCAAACCCATTTTTTTCTCACTGTGATCGAGATCCAGTCTTTTACCCCTATTGTATAACATATTTTGTCATATTAACATTTGTTTAGAATTGGATCCATTGTGTTACTAATACACTCTTTCTTTTTCTGTTTTAGTTGGGCAGTTCTGATAGAAATGAAACATCATCTGTAAAGGAAATGTCGTTGCTCATAGAACCTCGCAGCCTTCTCGTCTTAAAGGAGGACTTGTATCATATCTTTATGCATGGTATTGAAGAAGTGAATGCAGATGTTATTACCGATTCAGTAGTTAATTTGAGAAACTATGCCACGGATCATAAAGTGGGAGATGTGTTGACTCGAGGTACTAGAATATCTTTAACGATCAGACACGTTCCCAAAACGAGCAAACTGAAATTGCGGCTTGGAAGGTGATAAAAGTCTGTGTACAAACGCGATAAAAGTGCTTCTTAACTTTAACCTCATGAGTCTATATGTTGTTTTAAAACTTTCAATTTTATGTTGCCGATTTTGTTCTGTGGGTATTCCTCATCAGAGTCTATTAAAATAATAAATAATTATCGGCATTTGTGATTTGTATGTGGTAAAGAAAGTATTTGGATACTTGAATCCTACCATTTATGTTTGAAATCCTTTGTCGTCGGTGAATAATAAACTTTAATTGTCGTTACTGTTCGTAAAATGTTATTTAATCTTGCAAAAATATACGCACAACATTGGTGAAGTGGGTATGGGTCATTTTCTAAATGGTATTGAATGTAGATTTTTAGCTGTGGTGATTTTAAGTGAGTAGTGCTACCATTTGCACAATTTGTTTCAAATGTCTATTTTTGTTCTTGAATGACAGGCAAACATTCCCGTCCACATTAGAGTCAAATGCAAAACAAACCATCTGATTGGTAGACTGCTTTCCCTACAGCTGTACCTCAGTCCACCAATCAGATGGTTTGTTTTGTATTTGACTCTAATGTGGAAGGGAATATTTGCATGTCATCAAAGAACAAAAACAGATATTTGAAATAAATTCGAGAAGATTTAAACCTGTAAGTAGTAAATGTGAAACCTGTGTGCCTCTCTGGGTCTTAAATTTGAAAGCTGAGAAGCCTTCCTGAGCCAAATAAGAGTACTTTACATTCCATAACCCAAGCTGCAGCTGAGCCATTTTGGCTGACCCGAATCAGCTTGATCATTTGCCTTATAAAAAAAGCTGGGTGAGCTTTATAATAAATGCAGTTATTTCCATAGAATAAAACACAAGTAATGACAAGTTACACACCATTGGAGATCTGAAGTACTTGCCACCTTTTTTGCTGAATGAATAAGTCCATAGGTACTGAAGCTACGTTCTGTTGCCGCTGTTGTTGGTGGCATAGGGCCTACTTAAAATGTCCAAAGCCACTCCATTAAGCTATGAACCAAAGCATGTTCCCTTCCACCATACCTCTGTATCCACTTTTTCGCCGATCCCGGTAGCTTAGTGGTTAGACACTTGGCCTTGCACACCGGAGGTCCCAGGTTCGATTCCTGGCTAGGGCTGGGTGTTATTCACTGTCTCAATAAAAAGTGTTCATCATCACCTTCATAAAAATAGTGAGTACTGGAAATGTAAACCGGCTCGAATGACCCATGTGTGTCGAGTAGCCGTAAAACCTCACATCATCATCATCATCCACTTTTTCTACTGATTTTCAAACATACAATTTGCTAAAAAAATCTTAACACGATATGCTGCCAGCTCTGCCAAATATCTTCGGCATCATTTGGTGCACTTGCTGCTATTTTCAGCTCAATGAACTCGGTACCTTGAATCTGTTCACCTCGTGATAAATGTACACCGTTATACTTGGGATCTAGAACTTATTATTAACCAGAAATTTTAAATATGGGTTGTAGAACTGATTCTCAAATTATAATTTGCAGTTTCTGGAGAATATTCTCACCTCACATCACTACTCGCGTTATATAATATCGAGACATCTGTGATAGGTAAAGTCATTATTTTTAAATATGAACGATAAGAAGGAAGACAAAAAGAAGAGATCTGGCACTTTCTCTGAAACAGAGAAACTACATCTAGTTGACCTTGTGTCAAAGTATAAAGACACCATTGAAAATAAAAGAACAGATGGCGTATTTTTAAATGAGAAAGAAGCGGCATGGGCCAAAATTTTGGTCGAATTCAACCACTCTGAGAGTCATGTTCGGCGCGATTTAAAACACCTCTAATAATACTGGTACTTTTAACACCTGTTGGGGAAAAATCCCCTAGGCCTATATGTCTCCCACAACATTAGAATGTGCAGATGCAGTTCGTCCACAAGTGGAGCATAATTATGGTAAGTTGTATTTCTATACTTGTCAGTATTGAATAAAAAAGATTGTTTAGCTAAGTTTGAGAGTATGTGGTACAACTGAAAAGCACTCATAAGCTAAATGAGGGTAATGAGGTTCAGATTCTACAACTATTTTAATAAGATTCCACAACTATTTTAATAAGATAACCTATCTGCCAGCACGGCCACTGGAGACAAGACGACAACCTGCGTTCTATTTGTATCTCGTATTTAGTTTATGAATGCTTTCCAGCTTTCAGAGTTGCACTCAACGAAGCTAAAAGTTACTTGTGTATTTAAATTGTCTAACTTTATTTTCAAATGCGATATAATGCATTTCAACCAAGATTACGACATTCGTACATTATTCAACCTTCTTCTTTCCATACAACCTCGCGGGAACGTTGTGAATGCGTTATAATAAAACACCGTTACTTCTCTTGTACCGTCCATGAACTCGCCCGGCAATAATAGACCATTTTCCGCCTTTTCTGGCATAGAACATGCATTTGAAAATAAATTATGATGATTTAAACACACAAGTAACGTTTCTTATTTCATTTAGCTTCGTTGAGTGCAACTCTGAAAGCTGGAAAGCACTCATAAACTAAATATGAGATACAAATAGGACACAGGTTGTCATTTTGTCTCCAGTGGCAGCGCTGGCAGATAGGTTATCTTATTAAAATCGTGTTCCGCAGTGACCAGAGCTCAGCTGCTGGTCACTAAAGTTGTAGAATCGCATTACCCTCATTTAGCTTAAGAATGCATTTCAGTTACAACACATACTGTCAAACTTAGCTAAACAATCTTTTTTATTCAATACTGACAATTATAGAAATACAACTTACCATAATTATGCTCCACTTGTGGACGAACTGCATCTGAATCAAATGCACATTCCAATGCTGTGAATTGTTGTGTGAGATACGTCAGCAATGTTGTTAAAGTTGGTTGATTGGGGAAACTGTTATTTTTGTTGGTCATATATTCCAGTTCCAGTTACGCTTCTATGCATTCTAAAATCATTAAAACGGACACTTTTGTAAGCCTAAAGCGTTTTCTGAACTCTACATCATCATAAATTTCAAATGGATTAGTCCTATCTCTTAATACTCGTCTTGGACGTTCTATTTCTTGTAGAAAATCTTTTTAGGTCAACTCTCTTCAGACCAGTCATTTTTGGATACAGTAATTGACGTATTTGCAAAAAAGAAAAACAGGAGGTTGACGCTCACCTATAAATTCGTTTAGGTAAATATTCATCTTTTCCTTTTTTAATGTTAGTTTTTAATACAATTGTACAAATTGTTAGTTCAGAAGAGACCATAAGATTTTTTTTATATTGCTTTTCATGGAAAACAAAAGTTCGAGTTGTGTTTTATTTATGTGTTTGTATTTTTAGTNACTATATGGTGAGCTGGCATGCAAATCATTTTTTTTTCCACAATAATCAGATTTTATAGCATTGGGTAAAACATGTTACAGTAAAAATATTAGCCATAGGAACTTAACATTTTTCACATAGGCTACTCGGTACGATTGTATATCTTTAATAATAGCCAATAAAATTTAAAAAAAAAAATTTATCCCCAATAATTGTGTTTAAAATGTGGAGAAGACGCATTTTGCTACAAAGGTTTTGGCAAAAACACGTTTTGCTTGAATGAAACTAAGGAGAAAAAATGTTTTGCTTGAAACAACATTACAGGACGAAATTTTTTTTGTAGTACAACATAACTTTTATTTTAAAACACAAAACTCCGTCAAACAAATTTTAAAGTATACTCAGTTTTCATTCTATTTTTAAAAAGTTCAGTTTTAATGGTAAAAAATGTTTACAATTAGATATGGAAAAACGCATGATTTTACACTATCTTTTTCTGAAAAGTATCAGATATCACGCTACGCCACTGGAACACTGTCAACATTCGTGACTTTGTTGCTCCTGGCATGATCCCCGCCCTCTCGTCGTCATCCAGCGACTCCCTTCCGACCTTCCTTGAATCTCTTGTACCAACAAAAAACATTTACATGTTTTAAACATTCACAGCCATAGGCTTTCTCCATCATTTCGAACGTCTCTGTGGCCAATTTTACACATTTGAAACTAAATTTCATTGCAACCCTTTGCTCCATTTTAAAAATCGTGACAAGATTACAAATCACAAACACTTTAAACTTGCATCCAAGACCACACACAAAACAGACCTGAATGAAAACATTCCTGTGTTTAGCCGAAGCTTCACACTAAATAGTGTGCACTACTTGTCCTTTTTAAACAAAAATCAGTCTCGAAACTTCTTGGTCACACTGTGAATGCCAAAAAAAAGGTTGAAATTCATAATTCTTTCAATTACTAGCATACAGTAATCATTAGTACAGTGCAACATCTTTGTTGGTACCATTACAAAACTAGTAAATATTCCGAGTAACAAAGTGTATTATGTTTACCATTGATAAACTATTTTTCTGCTTTCACTTTGCTCTCAAGTCACAGTAATTTTCAAATAGGTATGTAGCCGTGTTTTGTGAGAAGGAATTGTGTTTACTCTAAAGAAACCTTCAACAATATTGCCTGCTTTCTTAACCCCTTCACTCCTCCCCAAATGGGAATGTTTCATACCAAACGACTCCTGCTTAAAGTTTGCTGTTTTTTTTGACACTGTATGTTATTAGACAAAAACTTATATACACTCACTGAAAATAAACATAGGGGATCTGAAACTTTTTATGCACATTATTTAAACTTTTCTACATGTGTTGAACACAAAAAAATAGTAAAAATAATCTGTACATACCTTTTTATACAAAATTTTCTGTGTGGTAAGCAGTCCGGACATAAAGGGAAATGGTGCTCTTTTACAGTTTTGTTTTAGTAACCACCACATTTACATCATTGTCATCACTAATACTCGAGCTACAGTATTATTTAATGTATCTGCCACATCACTTTCTTCTTCACTACTATTACTAATAGCTAAATATTTAGCATATTCATCTTCCTTCAACACTCTATCATGCTGTCTGTCGGCCATGATAAATTTACTAAGTTACATTGCTGAAGAAACAATTTAAAATGTAAACAAAAACTAGTGCTGCCATCTGTATTTTCGTTGGTATAGGCTGCTGAGTGAGACGTTCAACTCTTTTTCAGCAGATGGTGCTCAAATGCAGAATAATACATTGACAATACGGGTACGAGTTGAACTCGTGGTGAAGCATTTTGGCATTCAAAGGCCACTTCGAGTGCTGCTCGTAGAAAAGGGTGAAGGGGTTACAAAACTTATATTTTCCACTGGAAATATTTGTTACAGCAACATTGACTGATCGATATTATCTACAAACCATATTAAACAATTTATTTAGTTCATTCAAACAGATTTTCATATGAAAAATTTGGACTCTGCTAATGGGCTTGTGAGTTATGAGTTTTGATTTTCTAATTGAATATAAGGCTGGCAGTACGCCAAATGCAACATTTTGCCTCACAACAAAACATTTTGTTGCAAAGTGCTGCACTGTCTCATCCACCATATACTCAAATGGGAGTGCCACACACTGGTTGCAATATTGCTGTGCAGTGCTTTGCAGAACACTGAGGCAAAAGAGCCACGATGCGCTAACCAATGTCCGTAACAGAACACCATTTGCGCATGCGTGTGGACACTGATAAATTCCTTTGCCCATGTTCCCACGTGAGCTCTTGACAGTCCGTTGTGGTGTTGCAAGTCAAAATGTTGCACCTTGTTTCATGGTGAGACATTTTTGCCGCGCAACAAATCGTCGAGAGGCAAAACGTTCCATTTAATGTGCGACCAGCCTAAGAGGGATGTCTGAATCGCTGCTCACAGTTCAAATTTTGTGTGCGTTTTTAATGAGGTCGACATGTTTACACGACCACGAGTACAGATAAACTTGGCCCATGTTACTGCACATGCATGGAGTAAACCTGACCACCTCAATCAAAGGCAAGTTTCAACCGGCTCGATGCAATTTACAAGTAGTTCATCTGGTTTCAAAATGCAAGAAGTTATTTAAGAATACTTCACAGGCTTCTTTGTTCAAAATATGAAGTCTAAACTAAGCAGAACACATCTCAAGTTGACTAACAATCTCAAAAATATAATCTGAAAATTAATGTTTCAAGTTCTTTGATAAAGATGCCACACAAAATTCCAATTTTAGATGCACAGCAAAACTAAAACGTATAATATACAGATGAGCAAATTTGCTTGAGAGGGATTTGAGCACATGGTTTTAGCATATAAACCACTGTTGATCGACCTGGGTTTTTTGTGTGACTCAGATTTCTGGTTGAGAACCAAGAAAGATGGTCATTGACTACACAAAAGTTGTTCATTTTCCCAAAAAATGTATACACACTTTGAATGATTATAAATACAATGTTTATTAAGATATATCTTAAGTTTTATTATCCAAATTATACAAGACAAGTGTGGAATTTTTGAGTTATCACCAATGTTTGAACTGATGACCAATGGAATTGCAAAAATCACTAATCATTTAATTTGGTGTTTGAGCACATTCTGTTAGAAAGGCTGCTTTCAATTCATTGACTGTTACTGGCTTTGTGACATAAACCTTATCTTTGATGTGTCCCCATAGAAAAAAGTCTAGTGGTGTGAGGTCTGGTGAACATTGAGGTAATTCAATGCTACCTCTGTGCCCAATCCATCTGTTCAGCTTATTTTAGTCAAGATAGGTCCTCACATCACAATGGTAGTAGGGAGGTGCTCCATCTTGCTGGAAATTAAATTCCTCATCCCTAAATTTCTCTGAAATGCGTGGCATGATGGATCCCTGCAGCAAGTTCAGTTAAATGGCACCACTAAGAGTATAGTTATAAAAAAAGGAATGGTCCAACTAAGCCCAACGCCAAACCGTAACGCCTGGTAAGTTCACATGATGTTGCACCGTAGCATGCGGATTCTGAATTGCCCAGTAGCTGCAATTGTGGTGTTTAATTGAGCCATTTGACTGAAATGTGGTCTCATTGCTCCAAACAATCTTGTTTGAAAACTGTGCATCCTCTGAACATTTTGCCAGGTACCACTCACAAAATTCAACTCTCGCCAGGATCATCTTCATTGAGAGCATGGACTAATGTTGGGAACAAATGTGTGAGTTATGGGCTGTATAAGTGTGTATACATTTTTAGGACACCCTGTATATATAATGAGAATATCTTGTACACTAAATTTTGTTAAAATCAGAAACTGGTACATGGATTACTTGTGACTCCCTATGCGAGGTTTGGAAATGCACCTTATTGAAAGAGTTCCAACAGCGAAGAAGGTGTGTCGACTTCTTCTTTCAGATGCACTTGTCACTCCACGTGTGATGGAGCTCGATCCCAGGAGGAATTGGGCACGAGTTTGGAAAAACATTTAACTACTGGTGGCTAGGATCGGCAGTTCGTTCGACATTATATGCCATGCTGCATGACCTGATTCCTACACAAGAAAAGCTACGCCATGTTGGAATAACTGGTTCTTCGCTGTGCCTCTCTTGTGGCCAAATGGGCACAGTATTACATAGGTCAACGTCTTGTAATATATGCGCTTTAGCTATTCCATGGATTCAACAATGGCTCCGTAGATTGACAGGATTGGACAGCAATACACTTCTCAGGCGTCTTGTGCTGTTCAACTTCTACTTTTTCCCCATACAGCGACACAGAGCTGTGGTTTGGTTCCTCGCACATTATGTGCATTTTGTTTTACAAGTAAATGTAAAATAACTTTTGCCGCTTCAGGTTTTCTTGCAACAGCTGCGACGGAATCGACTGATGGTACAGAAGTGTAAAAAAGTTCAAGCATTTTTCGAAAGGCATAATTACGGGTTTTAATGTACAATCAGTAAACGCACTTCCTGCATTCAGGGAAACGCCAATGTAAAGACAAAGAAGTCACAGATTTATAGAGATGGCGAAATGCTCAACGTCCTTCAGTAAATTGAATCCTTGCAGAGAATGAAAAGGTTAGCCACGCAGACTTCATTACTGATTTTGGTGATCCATATGATGAAGATGATCTTCAGAGACTCTTAAATGAACAAGTTATGTTATGTAAAGGAGGAGGGTCGATTTAGACGGTTTTTGCCCCAAATTATTTTTGTATGAAAAAATCAGAAAACATTTTTTTTAATGTCTACTAACAATAATAAGTCGATTTTACCCTAAACGGACGATCCCCCACCCCCCTAGCTCCCCCCTCAATCCTGAATATGCCATCAC
>QVQU01153686.1:0-22266 GCA_003456935.1 Machilis hrabei
TTTTTTGTATCAACATCGTGGGCATTTTCAATATCTTTTCAGATGTGTATTTTCGATTAGTGGTGTAATCTAATAGTAGAATAAACTTGCACTGTGATTTTGTTTAATCTTGCAGGCAGAGGTAGTCTCCTCTGGAAGTGGCACCATTACATATCGCACGTTATTAGAACCCCGTCCGATGTCCGTTCAACTAAGACGTGAAAACATTAATACGATGGAAACTTTATTTAAATATGTGGTGCGTTTGCACAGAGACAAAAAGTGCTTTGGTACAAGACAAGTATTAGCAGAGGAAGATGAACCACAGAAAAACGGAAGAGTATTTAAAAAGGTGAGAGGAAATATGGAAGTAGAAATATATTAGGGTTAATTTTCTTATTTTGAAGGAAGTTGGATGCTCCCTGGTGTTAAATTTTTAGGTACTCCTGTGTGTCTCCTATTCCATGTACAAAATTTTTGTAAAGCTTCTTTGAAACCCTTGCTGAGCTCTTGGTAACATGTGGTATACCAGATTCTTGACAAAGTTAAGTTGTACGTTGGAAAACATAAAGGAGCAGTTTGCCCAAGAAGTCTCCTCTTTATTCTATAATCTATTTGGATAGAGCTTGTAATTGTATAATGTTGGTATTTGATTCACGTCAATCGAGTGAGCGGTTCCCGAAAAACAAGCAAATAACTATTCCGTGATGTCGTACGAGCCAATGACTGTGCTGCCACTGTCGGCTTCAGTGCGTTGCTCATTCTTTCACTGCTGCCCTACTTCCGCTTTATGGTTGAAGATACACCATGAATAATTAATTGTGTAAGAGTCTATAATTTTGTCACTTTCAAGATCCATTAAGCTGTACGTTACATATTTAGCACTAAGTCCTGGCGANTTGAACTGTCAGTTTCCAGCTATTTTAACTTCTCCTCCTGTTAAATGTTGAAAGAGCATCCTGACTGTACCTGTATACCTAACTGTAAGTTCAACAAATGCACCAATAGCATTGTAGTATAATGTTTTNCCAAAATATAAGTCGTAAATGATTGAAACGTTTGTATCCAATTCCACACAGGTATAAAGCCGAAGGTATTGCTGTATTTCCCAACATTCATTGTTTGTAACGGAACNGAGATTCCCAGTCATAATTGTACCCTTTCTGACATTCTTTGGTCACTTTCAGTGTAGCCCTGATGATTTTAAAGTTAAATTTGTCACTGAAAACTTGCAAATATTGCAGAACCGAAACAGAATTTCTAGTGATGACCAAAACGCTAAAATAAACATTGAAAACTGTCCCCCGTTTGCTGCAGTCCACATAATCTTTGTCAGTGTCAGAACATGAGCTATCACCCTGTGCAACAAAAGATTTATCTAGATCCGGGTGTTCGCCTGTATCGTCACTGTCCATAATATGATCTCTTAATGTCTCTGTACCGATTTTGCACTGCATTCCTTTCTCATCACTCAACTGTTCTATTAAAACGTCCAGTTCTATAGTNCATGAAATAGCAGTCCACTATGTTTTGGAAGTTTTCGAATAGTTCATCAACCGCTTTTTGCCTGTCACAAGTACGTCTTCTTTTTCTTGATGGTCCAGGTTGTTCATTAACTATTCTTTTAGATGCATTGCATTCTCCTTTCAAAAATAAATATGGGACAGCTGTTTTCTGTAAATGAGGTTTGAACATTTTACCCTAAAAATTTTTTTAAACTACATGATAAGTCAGTAGTCTTCTATGAAGTGTTTGTAGAAAACCACCAGTTTTTTAATCTTTGCGACCTATTTTCACGTCCCAATTTTTAAAACTAGGAGATTTATCCCTACTCGGAAACCCATGAAAAGAGATTCCTTTCTTAGCACTGGATTCAGTTTTCTCATTACATCCAAAAACACAGCACTGCAGCATCTTTTCACCGTATGTAGAATTCATTCCATTACATATACAAGTTTAATATTTAAATTAAAATTTGCTCAGAAGCGATGCACAAGCCAAGAGTTGAAAAAGGAGCAAGCAATTGCATGTTGTTTAATGGTTCATCTGCTGCTGACTGGCTGGTATGATGTCAACACTCGAACAACAAATCCATGTAACTTGAACGTGGCGGCGCATCAAAGCACGACAAACTCAATTCTTTAATCGGGGCCCGTTTTATTAAAAATCTTGTACTTTTAACTTGAACTGCTCCTTTAAATGTTTGAATATCTTATTGGCAATGAATGTATTGAATGAAGACATCATAAAAGTACCACAGGATCTTCAAATGTGATAATTGTACAGTAAAATGGATTTTGTAGAGGCTACAAATATTTGTCAAAAAACATATACTCACATGTGTAGTAATTTTTTCCTTTACAGCAATCAGAAACTGAAACTGTAGAAGAGAAGACTCATCCCTTGCAAGATATAAAAGAGGCCCTTCAGACATATGTCAGTAAAAGGGCCAAGTAATATATGTTTAGTTATTCAGATGTGATGTCCTGGATTGTAGCTCAGATTTGTAGGTTAGCAAATGTTGTAGTTCATTTTAGAGAGTCGGGATTACAAAATGTTCTTGAAATCATGTAATCTGAAATGAAAGAATTCATGAGAAAAGTAGAAAGGAGTAGAAGTAGTTAGGGGCCTAATTTGGCTATGTAGTGTGTGAAAAATTCTAGCTCAGTGTATTTTAATTTATTATACAAGAGTAATCAAAGTAAAATGTTTACAGTTGCATCTTGTAGTTAACTATGTATATTTAAATTTGTTATAACTATTTTATGTAGTTCAGTTTAAACGACGTTGGTGAAGTGTAGTTAGATTTTGAACTTTTAAGATTGAGTTTTGCTGGAGTTAAATTCAAATTTGTAAAGTTTGGTTGGAATTTGACTTTATTTAAGTTTAGTTGGACTTGAGTTTGACCTAAACCTCAGTGTAAACTATAACCAGAACACACTTGTAATGAAAGATTTGCGATCAAATTTGGTTGAATAATCGCATCACATTACATTGAATACAATTAATGGAAGCAAGCATAAAGTAACTAAAAATGTTTTAAGAAATTAAATTTTTGCAACCTGCATGGAAAATCAGGCCTGTTCTGTTCNTAGGAAGCCAGTCCAACCTGCCTATCAACTGATGTTGTGTGAACACTGCTTTAATGACATANTGTACAGCACTGAAATAAATAATGTAGAACCGAAGGAACAACTACGTGTTGCAAATGAAAGTGCAAGTGAATCGGAGGGAATAGAGTGTTACAGATATAATTTACAAAATAGGAAACCATTTTACAAAATAAATAATGGTAATAATACAGTAGCGATATGTGGACTGACAGAAGAGAGAGAAAATAGTTTAGATAGCTCATTAGTACGGCAACAAGTATCATACTGGAAGTATCACGGGATAAGGTTCAGAAGGCTAGGCAGATGACTAACTTTGTGAAACTGTTCTTATGTCGANAAAAAGATGTTAAGAGATTAGGGACTAATGGATTATTGATAAAAGAGAAATATTTTAGAGTAGAGCNTACTCATATACACATGAAGCCAAGGAATATGGGATGGGATAACAACAGGGAAGCTAGATATGACATCGAGGAAATAAATGTGATAAAGAAAGATGATATTCNGATACTTTGCACACTGATCAGACTATTTAAGGAATTNGTGGATAGTGGTGTTGAAGGTGTATAAAGAATGGGACAGTTGGTGAAGGGTAGTAATTAAGAAGGGGTTTATAGGAATACATGGAAGAACTGTATATTACAATATAAGGGTGCAAGGTAGGGAAAAAAATATAATCGGTGCAAGTGACCCTTCTTGTGTCGACGTGCCACTAAACCCCACATCGTCATTGTAAGATCTCCCTTTCTTTTCAGTATTTTCTTATTAATTACAGCTTTCGCTCAATTTTATGTATAAATCCAGAGCTTTTAGGGGACGATCGTCCCAATCGCCACCTCCGTGGATCTGCTTTAGCTGAACACTCCAGCTGCTCTTTGTTTAGTTTTCTGTAATTGTGGAGAGAGTTAAAAAGCATAATATAATTAACAATAGTTATGGTCAGTACTTGGTTGAAGAAAGGTATTCTTAGTCAAATTTGTTCACCTTTCATGTAAAATGTTGTAGTTTTCTTTGCAAAGGTGCTTATATACCCACAGTGTGACCTTTTGTTTTCTATGTGTAGTTAAACGTTTGGCTCAGTGTATTACAAAGCACCTCTAAAGTATGTTGATATTGTATCTGGGTAAAGTTAGTGATCAATATTTGTAGATGTCTTGGAAAAGCATCACTGTTTACACGTAATAATAAGCCATTTATTTACAGTATGTTTTAGGTGATTACAAATGGCACACGTTTGCCGAGGCTGATCGTTTAGCTGCATCTTTTGGACGTGGGTTGAGAGAAATTGGACAGCACCCTAAACAGAACGTTGCGGTGTTTGCAGAGACGCGGGAAGAGTGGATGCTTGCAGCACAGGGTTGTTACAAACAAAACATCCCAGGTAATTTAGCAGACATAATGTGTTAAAACTTTGGTAATTGGCTCTATATTGTGTGTAATACTATATCAATACTCTTTCAGTTGTGACACTGTATTCCACGCTTGGGGAAGATGCCATTGCTCACGCTATTAACGAGACTGAGGTGTCGTGCGTTATCACAAGCCACGAACTGTTACCTAAATTTAAGTTAATTCTTCAGCAAACCTCTACAATAAAATACTTGATTTATATGGAAGACCAGCTCAAAAAAACTGACACTAGTGGATTTAAAGATGTTCAGATCATCTCATTTTCAGAGATTGTGAAGAAAGGAACACTATCTGACAAAGGTTAGTAATGAAGAAAAATCAGTTTGTTTTTAGAATAGAATAGTTTAATTGAAATAGGTAACGACAGCAGTAAGCATTATGAATTGTCTGTACATTTTTGAAAACAAATCTTATGGATCCATACAAACACCACTGCCTATTTATGAAGCACAGAGATATCTCGCTCTCTCGATAGATGGGCAGTGATGTTTGTGTGGATCCATCATATTTTTGTATTAAAAGATCCATTAAGTATTCTGCCATTTTGAAATTTTCCATGGGTACAGGTGGCAGCTGAGGTCTACAGATCAGACAACTGTGGTGACAATCATTTGTATGCAAATAAATTGTACTATATGTGTAATAAATTTTGATATCCCTTGTTTCACTTCCAGTTGGAGTAGCCCCGACACCTGACGATATTGCAATTATAATGTACACGAGTGGATCAACGGGAGTGCCTAAAGGCGTGACNCTAACGCATCGCAACATGCTAGCGTCTTTAAATGGATTCACGGATATCTTGGAAGTTACATCAGAGGATGTATACTTAGGATACCTGCCTTTGGCTCATGTGCTAGAAATGATCTCTGGTAAGTTGACTGGACAAAGTGTCCCATATGTATAGACTTCGGTCATTCGATTTTTTTGTAGGCTGCTGTACTGGAATGAGAATTGGCATCTTAAAACCAGCTGTGCAAACATATTCACTTTTTAAAGGTAACAGTTTCTTTCCAAAATTTGTTTAGTTGTGGAGATAAGTTGATCTCTTTAGTTTTAAGAGAGATTGCAAAAGGCAAAGATACGTGCATGGCTGGACTATAGATGTGTGTGGTGGCCATTTTTTCCTCCAATATGGCAGCCATAAATTGAAAAAAATAAAAAATTAGTTTCGTTCAGATTTTGTGCGTTTGTGTATTATAATTAAAATGAAAAATTGAAAATGGCCTAAAGCATTTATGTCTTGTTAAAGGACCCTCCCTTTTTGTCCACAAAACTCTAGTTTAGTTTGGGAGTATATGATACTAAGTTCTAAAGGAGATCCTTTCCACATTGTAATATTGCCATGGTGGTGGTGGATGGATTCTTCTGCATTGCACATTTGTAATGGGACTCCTCTTATAATGTCCCTCGTGGAAGATGCCTCTGATTATTTCTTGATTTGGTGTGCTTAATAAGCACTTTATAGGATAACCGGTTATGCTCAGTGTCCCAAGTTTTAGAATTTAGCACTGTCTGATAAGGAGACAAATACTGAAACCATTTAAACTTAATCAAATGTCAGTAAAGGTTAGAAATTCATGGTACAATAGTTATTATAATATTTTCAGAATTTTGCAAGCATGAATTTAAATTGTAGTTCTTGAAGGGGAATGCTTGTACACATCTGCATTTTTCTTTTCTTTTATTCCCTCATTTTAGAAACCTTGTGTTTACTGTATGGAATCCCTATTGGATATTCAACTCCACTGACCATGACGGACACCTCAAGTAAAGTTAAAATGGGCAGTAAAGGAGATGCTACAGTTTTACAACCCACAATTATTACCTGTGTGCCGGTAAGTACATATTGTAACGTTATACCGAAATTTTATAATCTATACAACAAAAGTGGTGGTTTAGTTATAGGGATTCATAATTTCAGGTATGTTGTATATTATTAAAATGGACAATGAAATGTAACTACTGTATGTTTTGAATACTACTCGTCTTCAGTTCAATTATAATCTGTGTATATTCAATTACACAAAACTAAAAATTTTTTTGTTGTATTTTTGGCTGTGATATTTTAAACAAGTCTCCTTTTTTCAAATTTTAGTGGCTTGGTAATATTTATGATTTCTGAAAGGACACGAAGCATGTATTACTTGAAATAAGTATGTGGGTGATGGTGAACTTTGGGTAATATTTCATTATTGTAGTAGGTTAATGGAATATTTTAGCTAGTAATGTAGTATCAGTATCTAATATATATAGCAGGTTGTGAGTGACTGCCTGATGCTAATTCTAGCCATGATGCAGAAGAACTAGAGAAAATCCACCATTTTGTTTTTTGTCACGTGACATCACAATATCTTCCAAACGGTGCGTTGTGCGTGAAAAGTCATATTTAAAAAAAATGTTTATTTTGACCCAAAACATCTGATTCACTACTTCAGTTTAAAATTTCCTCCATCTTGGATTTTCGTTTCTATGGAAACCGTGTGCACTGTCTTTCAGCATGCCTCGACTCCACCATGTTTGTTGTTGTTAAGCCGATTGTGGTTTTTAAAATTTTGTTTTGGGTTTACATTATTTTGTTTAAACTCGCACCACAAACTTAAAGTTAATAAAGTAAAAGTTAAACAAATCTGTTTTGATATATTAAACTTCAAATTAATTTTAACCACTTTCATTATACAATTACAGGTAGTGTTGAATTTTAAAAAAAAGAAAGTATCTGAAAAATGCTACAATATAGCCTATATTGAAAACTGAAATTTTGCTACTCGAAAGCAGAGTAATTGAAGGCGCCATATATATATAAAATATCTTTAAGGTAAACTTATTAGTTATGATTGCATATTGCTGTTTATTTATCTTGTTTCTTATCACATTGCATCAAATAACTATTTTGATAAATTTCAGAAACTAAGTTTTGTCATAAATACAATAAAATATTTGAATCTAGGGATGTTTTTTCAAATTAGCAATGTTTTTTTTGCTTATAAAGTTTACACCTTTTTTCATCTCTCTATTGCAGCTAATTTTGGATCGAATATGTAAAGGTATTCAAGGAAAAATCGAAAAAAGTGGACCATTTGGACGAGCCTTGTTCCAGTTTGCGTACGAGTATCGTCTGTACTGGACAAAGAGACATTTTGATACTCCCATCTTAAACAGGCGAGTGATTTCTAGTTTGAAATATGAAGTATGCCCTTGTAGCTGCTTATTAAAGACAACAGAAATATGTTATAAAGTTTTGTGTTGTAAATTAACTTTTTTATGGATATCATGGACTATAGTTTATGGTTGGGTTTGTAATACTACAATTTTCCCACTCTGCAACTGATGTAAAGAATGAACTCCCAATCAAGCCACTCTGAATATATTTGGGCAAAGACCAGAGGTTTGCAAGCCTTCAAAAAGAATAAACTGAAAAGGAAGGTAGGTCTTCAAATATATTAAACTGTTGTTGCTCATTTAGGGTGTCAAAAGAACTCCAGCTACAAATGTGATTTCTCTTAAAAAATATCCACTAGAAGAATATCTAAAACGAAGATGTTGCTGACTGATTGACTGCTAAATCTCTTGAACCGAGATAACCATGTGGGTACATCCACTTATGAAAAAGCAAGGAAAGTAAGCATTTTACATAAGCTCGCTATTGCCACATTAGTGGCCAGCAAGCTTCAGGTATAAAAGAAGTCTTAAATACTGACAAAGATAGCATTTGACTAACTTAACATACCCTACCTAGGTAGATTTTAGGTTGAACAGATACTTGTTACAGAGGATTATGGCTCTTAAAACAAAATAGAAATTTAATCTACCAATTCTAAAATAATCTATACTCGTTCACCGGACTGATCTGACATTGTGAAAAGGAAACTTTGTTCCACCAGCTAACATACAATTCACAACTAAGGTCATTAAGGACGCTACACCAACTCTTAAGATTGAGACGCCAACTAAAATCGCATTCTTGATTATCACAATAACGTGGTAGAAGGTGAACTGCCAGTCTAGAGTCTGGAGCTTATGCTCAGGAAAGTTATGAATCGGTAACAGATAAATCATTATCGACAGACTATTTCAAATGTCGCCAAAAGTAGATGGTACACTATGAAAGATTTAAAGTTGTAATTCAGAATTTAATACATACTAACACAAATAAAAAAACTACTCGCATGATAGCAAGAATGGCACCAAAATAATGGGTATAAGCAGTCTTTTCTAAATTCTCTTCAACCCCCTTGGTTGGTGATGTGTTTGCCTTTGATAAGAGTTAAGCTGCCTACAGATCACTTGGCCTCAGTTGTTTCAATGGAAAAATAAAGTATTGTGGGTTAACTATACTTCATGATACAAGGGCATTAACCAACAATCCAAATAAGTGACTATTCCTCCAAATTTTAAACTTGAAGAAGGCCTCATCATGACAGACATACAAAAAGTGGCCAGCAAGAACTACAAAATGATACAGAAAAACAAGTGCCCAAGCACCAAGCGATTATCAAGCTACAAGTTTAGATAGGTAGTTTGTTAGCAGCAGAGGATTTGAAATTTCAAGCATTGGATTGAGTTATCCTTGTTGATTATTGAGTAGTCTCCAAGAGAAATGTAACTGTCGGCAACAGCAGTTGTAGGTAGGTGAAAATCTATTATAGCCTTGTTTCTTTTAAGTAATTGGCAAGTTGCAGATTAAAATAAGCAGGAGCTGGATTTGTGACACCATCTTCCAACAGTACTTCTGAAGTAGACATTTCTATGCTCCACTGGTTTTTATACTGTTAATTGGGTTAGTCTGGTGTGAGGATTTTTATTTCAGTAGAGTGTTATGCTTAACAAATCTTTTCAAAACGGATAAAGAAGAGTGGTAAGCAGCAAATCTGGTTCAATTCAGTTGGCTTTCTAGTTTTTTTATTATTATTATTTGTTATTCAGGCAATGATATTTCCTTTGCTATTAATACTGACTAGTNAAGTTCAAACTCCCAATATTTTGCCTCGTCTTTTTGTGGCATATTTTCCGAGTAAAGCCCGGGAAATGCACATCGCACGCTAGTAAAAACTACCCCGTTCAACCATCGCTTCTGACTGACAGAAAATCCAATGTGCTGCCAGCCTGCCATGTATTACCTACGGCGCTAACTATAGCAACACCTGAATACCATCTACCATTGAAACTGGGTACCACTTAAGTATTTTGTTTATGTATACAATAACAGCAAAAAAAAAACAATTACTTCTCTTAGTTGAAATTAATAGTTATTTTTAGTGTTAGGTGGGTTTTCTAGAATTCCAGTTAATTGTAAATAAGCTTTTAAGCATGTGCTGGTTTTGTTCTTCTGTTTCGAAAACTCAACCATAATTAATATCGATATCCGGAAAGTATAGACCAAACTCGGAGGATACAAGCGCTACGGAAAGAAAAATTAAAAGTTGAAATTGTATTTACTAGCATTTTACTTGTTGGTAACCAATAGCAACCAGAAGCGTGCAGGGTGTTTTCTGTGAATGCCATCATGGATGATCCTATACTTGAACTTACCCATTCCGATGCATGAAGGGCGTGTGATGTGTATGTTCCGGGCTTAAAACAACACATCATCAATGAATGAGAATTCTTGTATCAGTAACATTGAACCCTCTCGCTATGCGAATAATTTATCGTCCTTGTACACTGAGTATAAAGACGTGATGGCTTTTGTTTTACGTCGTTTTAATGTTCGCCTTGCTTTCAAATTAATTCTGATGTAATAACAAGCGTTTCAAAGTATAATGTAGTTTCAAATACAAATTTTCCAGGTTAGTGTTTGGCAAAGTACGTCAATTACTTGGAGGCAAAGTTAGACTGGTCCTGTCTGGTGGAGCGCCACTGTCTCCAGACACCCACGAGTTTATCAGAGTCTGCCTGTGCTGCCCTCTTTTGCAAGGCTACGGCTTGACAGAAACGTGTGCTTGTTCGACAGCAATGGACTGTAAGTATGGTCAATTAAAAACACCTTTACAAATGTGGTTGAAGTATGTGTAAACTTGTACAGTATTTGTATTGCTAGAAAGGGTATGTAACAAGTCTCCCTTTTGTATATATTAGTGGACGATAACAGCACTGGTCGTGTTGGACGTACGCTGAGNTGCTGCTACCTTCGACTAGTAGACTGGGAAGAAGGCAATTACAGAGTGACGGATAAACCATATCCTCGTGGAGAAATTGTCATTGGTAAGAGGAAAATCTCAATTTTAAATTGGCTCTAAAACTTTTAAGTACTATTGAAGTACAAAATAAGAGTTTGTGAATGGGACGAGTAGGATGAGTTGCGTAATCGTCCTGGTCAAGACTGACTTGAGTACACAGGTGCTGTTTGTGTTTAAACTGAACTACATTAGCTTCTGATGAATAGGGTGGACATTCAATGGTTGTGGGTGTCAAATTAGGAACCTATTTTCAATGTTACAATAAGTTCCTGAATTAGTCGCTTACAATAAAATTCCGAACTTGTGGCGTCTATTTCTTGCCTGAAGAGTAGTACATTACTAAGTATTTAATAAATAGTGTTCTAAAACTTACCATACACTACAGCTATCTCACTGAAAATGTTTACATTTATTCTGATCCAAGAAGCTTCTAAATGGTTACTTACTGGCATCCACATAGCGACAAAAAGTTAATTTGAGGTTTGCATACTAATTATTCTAGATTACTATAACCCAAGAGATGTAAAGTCTCGACTAAGTTTCTTTCGTGGTAACTAAGCTTGGTATGGTAAAATGGTATTGAGCTGGGGCTCCAGTTATTTTAAAAGGCAGCACATGTAATGCATCTCTTAAAATGGCAACCTCCTCTAGTTTCTGCAAGTACTTAATCATTAACATGGCTGCTATACCAAATTGTTAATAAGGATATCTTATACTCAGTTTCAGTATTGCTGTTAAGATCACAGATGTAGACTACTTTATTTTGATAATGAAAAGATAGTTCATTAAAAACTACACTTTTTTGTACATGTAGTAAGCACTTTCACATTATAATCCATGAAAATAAGTGAGTAGTTTCAGCATTATTGCTAATCAAGAAAATGCCTTTTAAAAATAAACATGAGAACAGAATGGCAGGCATTATCAAAACTCGTTTGTTATAGAACTGCCTGTATTATTGCTAAACATTCATAAATGTCTACTGTTCTGGAAAAAAAATGTATCTGGCATTGCTGAAATTTCATTTTAACATATCTTGTAATAAGGATGTGCAAATTAAATTTTGTGGAAATCTGAGAAGTTCATTGATGTGTGAACATGACTTCGGTGTCCTTTTGGTTGGTATCAGAAATACTTGCCGATTTAGTTTGTTATGTGTTAGTTAAATATCTACAATAAGTTTGCAGGGTACTATTTAAGAAAGCTGGAAAGTTTCTGCATAGTTTTTAATTAAATAACAAGGACTGAATTACTTCTGTAACTGCAGTTCAGATCGGTGTAATTTTAACTGCAACACATAAATGGCCAACATTTTGCTTGATATTTTTTGCATGTTGTGTATAGTATATATTTACATTTTGTATTCAGAGCCCTCCGATTAAAAATTAACCGTGGAGGAGGATCATTGTAATATTGGTATTTTCTGATTTAAGTGTCTATGTAGTATTGTAATTCTTGATTGAATTGCTTACTAACAAAACTTGTTACTATTTACTATCGGTTACAATTGTATTTTTTTTTTTCTTAAAAGGTGGCGATAACATTGCAACAGGTTACTACAAGAGCCCCGACAAAACGAAGGAAGATTTCTTTGATGAAGATGGCACCAGGTGGTTTAGAACAGGAGATATTGGCGAAATTCATCCTGATGGAACATTGAAAATCATAGGTATGAGGGTTTATTGTAACATAACATGTTTTTAATACTAAAATGTCCACTGAGAATTAATACTAACTGATGAGGGAAATCACCAGGGGAAGCTTGCACATTTCAGGAAACCTAGCCTGATTTCAGTCCTCATATAAATGTCTTAGATTAACTTCAGTTGGTCTCCATGTATGAGGGTCACTTTGGAAAATTTTAGAATTAAAAAAATAACCAATAACTATTTCTGAACAAAACTTGTTAATATACATGTCCATACCTTAGGTTATTTTTCCACATAGTCGCCCTGAACATTTAGGCACTTTACTGTACAGTGTGAAAAGTCGTACACCTCTGCCGCCAGTCCATTCAGAAATGTAGCGACTGCTTCNTTCAGCTCTTCCTCACAAAAATGCCTTCAGTGTAGTGAAAATGTGACNGTCATTAGGCAGCCAGGTCCAGGGTGTAAGGTGGATGTTCCAAAAACTTCCCAGTTGGAACTTTCAGCAAGTTGTGTTGTGTTCTTGGCAACTTGGGGCAGGTCGTTGTTGTGGAGTAGGATTACATCGCTAGACAGTAGGCTTCTCCTGCAATTCTGAATGGCCTGCTGTAATCTCTTCAGCGTTCTGCAATATGCTTCAACATTTATTGTGGCTTCTTGGGGCATGAACTCTACAAGAAGTGGACCTTTTTGCTCCCAGAAGGCAGTTGCCATGACTTTTCAAGTTGAGTGTGTCAGACTGAACTTATTTGGTTTGGATGGTGAATGAGGGTGATGCCATACCATCGATTGACGTTTGTTCTCGGGTGTCCCATCATGATGTGCGTCAGAAATGAATATCCTTCCCTTCTGTATCGATCCACAAAAGACTATGCAGCACCCATACGGTTTGTTTTGTGTTCTATCAAGAAGCATGCGTGAAACCCACCTTCCACAAATTTTTTCAGTACCAGAGACAGACTATGACAATTTCATGAATTGTGTTGCAAGAAACGTGGACAATTTTCATGGATTTCGTCAAGTGTACAATGCGAATCCTGTTTTGTTTGATGAATCCATAGACGAAAAGGAGCAAATCATCCCTAATGACAGACGGGCACCCGATTAATTCATCATCCTGGACGTTCTCCCACCCCGCATTCAAATTTTGACACCATCGCTGCACTGTTGATTCATCCATAACGTAATCGCCATAAACAATGAATCTCGTGTGGTCGCATGTTTTTGCATTAAGAAATCTAATTGCAGTTCTCATTTCACAAGTGGCGGGACTTTCTATTTCCTTTCTATTTCATTTTAAACGCACAGACGTAACAAAAATGCTAATAACATGACAAAACTCGCACGAAGTATGACAAACAAGCGACTAAAACTCGTTGACCTTTGAGCTGGCCGGGTTCATTCACCTGTACGGGTGTGACGCTTAAACGGGTAGTACTTTCAGTACATCCCTCATATTTTTGTCTTTATATAAATAGGATTCATCGCCCACTTCCAATCCTTGTAGACAGCTGCAAGTTGGAACCGAATCCCAACTCTTAAGAACCAATGTGTTAAAACAAAACTAATGAACTATTAGAACTTAATCATACAAATGGTGTGGTTAAAATTTAGGCTCTCTGTACCATCGTCCACAAAGAAAATTACATTAGTTTCTTCTTAGGACTTAAAATATTTTAGCAATACACACTCGTGCACAATTATCAGGTTGGGGCATGTTTTTTTTTTATTGTGTGTGTGTGAATGAATAAATAAAAAAAGGTTTTAAAAACAACTTATATTAACAGCGTGATGCACTGTTTGTTTGCTTTCATTGCATTAATTTTAATTTCACGTAGAAGAGTGCAGCATTTTCCAACTCCCGTTCAACATCTTGCCCTAACCATATATTAAAACTAAAGTGAGCAATGAACAAAACGGTTTAATTTTGAAAATAAAAAATATTTTACTATGTGTACTGATTTCAGGTTCTTTTTTGTAGTTTACAATTGTTTTCCTTTTTCAGATCGTAAAAAGGACCTAGTGAAGCTTCAATTTGGAGAGTACGTTTCGCTTGGAAAAGTTGAGTCTGCGTTGAAAACCTGTCCACTGGTTGATAATGTATGCGTCTACGGAGACCCGTCAAAGCTTTATACTGTGGCACTGGTGGTTCCTGAGCATAAACAATTGAAGGAATTTGCTTCTAAGTTGGGATTAAATGGAATGCCTTTTGCAGATTTGTGTGCAGATCCAAGAGTAGAAAATGCAGTGTTGCAGGAACTGAAGGACCATGGAAAGAAATGTAAGTACAGTATGTGCTAGCGAGAATACAGTATTTTCGTGAAAGTAAGTAGAGTTCATTTTAACATAAAAAAAATGATATATAATGAATTTCTACAACTTATATTTTGTTAGTTAACAGTTGGCATCTTCAGATTAAAACACTATAATCAAAAGTATTAGGGATCAAGATTTTAAAAGGAAAAACTAGTATTCGTCGCCTTCTGTCCAAAAATTAATTAAAGTAACTTGTGTCTAAAGTTATCCTTGTATTAGGAATTTTTTGGTGTTATATTAAGTGTTAATTTATAAAATGGAGAAATTTATCTGGAACATTAAGATAAGGAAACTAACTTTTTTCTATATGCATCAAACATTAACCCTTTAACTGTTTCAATATGGCTATCCAAAACTTCATCCACCTGCTTAATTGTTTTGGTTTTATTTACTATCTTTTCAATGATTTACAAAAAAAAAAAAATATATCTTCAGTCTCACTAGGCTGAGAAAGATGAAATTTTGAACAAGTGTTTGAGACAGTTCAATCTAACTTTTAAAATATTTTTTGTTTGTGTGTGGTCACTATTATTTGTTTAAAAAATCTAGAACATGAAAATATAAAAATGCATACCCGATTTTGTTTGTTGGGGTACTGGTACCTGTTGCACAACCTGGACTGTCATCTGATTTCACCTCCAAATCGTCCTCAGNATCAGAAATATTGTCGTCAGATTCTTCAATAGTATCTGACAATAATTCGCTGTCATCATCTGTGTCACTTTTATCAAAGAAAACTTGTATTTCATTGTTTGTTAAAAATCTATCACTCTTTCTTTTTGCCATTTCTCCACCACTGTTTACTTTACAGTAATTTTTGAAACATAGTATTTAATTGGCTATTAGAAAATATATCTGTCCAATCAGGTTCTTTGAAACTAAATAACTTCAAGGTCCAAAGACATGTTCAAACGCCAAAAACAGAGGTAGAAAGGCAAGCATCACACAAAACGTGATAACAGGCCAAAAGCAGGTGGGTAGAAAAAGTGAGAGGATGTCTTAACATGCCAAAAANAGTTAAAGGGTTAGTTTTATGTAGTCTACATAAAGCATGTCATAAATGTTATTCCAACATGTTTAAGAGTTTTACCATGAATCTTGAATGTGGTTTTTCAACACCCTTTGTGGAAGAAGTACATGGGTTTATATTTGTAAATGTATGGTAATGCATTGTTCAGAATTGTCCAGTTATAGGTCTAAATTTTGTTCATTAGATAAGTAATACATAACCAATAAAGTATGAGGGTCACTCCAAAAATAATGGCTCCTAAGTTATACCCCAAAAATAAAAAAATATATCGTGTATATCATAATTTAGGGCTTTATTGGCTTATACTTATTTTTTTACATGGTCTCTCTCTACCCGTTCACCAGCATCAAACAAGACTGTATCACTCTCTTGCAAAATATTCTGTTTTTTGTGAACACTACGTAATAGCTGTGATAACTTNNTCACTATTGAAGAAATGTTGTCCTCTGTCATTCTTTATTAGGACCAAAGAGATGAAAGTATGATTAGGACTGAAAGGTAAATCTGGCAAAGCAGTCCATCCAAATATTTCAGTGCTTTACCTTGTTAAGAATGTGGTATGGAACCTGCTGGAGAACATTTTTGCTTTAAATATTTCTGACCTGGGAAACCTTTGTGCCACAATAACTAGACACTAATTGAATATTAGCGATTCAAAAGCGAGTAAAAGTTTTACTAAAAATGATTCATTGCGAGAAGCCAGTTGGCCGATAGTAATTTCAAAAATTTGTTCTGTGTGGCAAAGACCTTACATTGGGATTCATTTTATTTTCAGGTAAACTAGAGAAGTTTGAAATTCCAGACAAGGTGACGTTGTGCAAGGAAGTTTGGTCTCCGGACATGGACCTCGTGACGGCTGCATTTAAAATAAAGAGGAAGAACATTCAAAATCGTTATGCTAGCGATATCAGTCGAATGTATGCGTCGTGAAAATAGTGAAGAGATTGTGTTTTTTCATTTTGTTTTGTTTTCCTTGATCTCTAGTCAGAATTCTACATTTACAGTTTACCCTGAATTAATACAATGATTTATAAAAATTCAGAAGTAGATGTCTTGATTTACTTCTCTTCCTCTCCCATATATTTCATCACAGAATTTAGCTGCAGGCTATCAGAATGAATGAATTTAGGTATCTGCCAATAGGTTTTATTGTTTATTTTGGCAGAAAAAGTATGAATGCGTGTATGTATGAATGAGAAACGTTTAGCTTAAATGACATCACAACATTCTTTCATTGTAGCTCATTAGTATAATTTTACAACCTGCATTTAATGGATGGTGAGAATTCTAATACTGAAGCATCGAGCATGAACCGTAACTTATTTTTTATCGTGACGAGGGAGTGTCACGAGGAAGGTGCCGCCGTACTTTTGACGCGGTCGCTATTTTTGTAATGTCGCAGGTTGAATTTTACCAGCGTTCGAAAAATATTTTTTCTTTGAGTGTCGTAATTGTGATGTTTCTGAAGAAATAAAAGAATGAGCACAATTTTGAAGAGTATGGTTACTCACCTGTATTTTGAGGCATGTTTACTTTTTAAATGCCGATTTGGAACAGTTTAAATATTCGATAAACTTGTGGCAAGTGCGCAAGTTGTGTAAATAACAGTAATTATGAAGTTTTGCTGTCTGTTGTGGTGGACATGTTAAAATGTTCAGGTGTACAAATGTATTTTCCTGTTTTATGTGAAATAAATTATCAGGTGTTATAACCATGAAAGAGTACAAGTATTTATTGTTGTTCCCAAATTTTCCCTATGTAAAACATGTACTTCAGTGAAACAACCTAATGTTGAAACCTTCAAGTGTTTGGGTTCAAATTTTCTTTTGATTCCTAGAGATTTCAGGGCATTCAAATTCTGCATGAAAATGATTGTACATGAAATGAATTTTAATTTGTTGTCCCATGCTGTTCTTTAACTTTGGCTTTCCTCCCATGAAGCAGTTCTCGGTAGAGGGAAATCGTGTCATAAACCCCTCTTTGCCTTATTGGTTTACTCCCATTCAGGGTCATTCTAAATGGACTGGTCCATGATTTGTGCGATCATGTTCATGCTAGTGCTGACTTTTTTGTTGGAAAGAATTTACATTTTTTAGAAGCTTTCAAAGTGATAACGAAAAATTTTTCTCTGAATGTGGTGGTTTGACCTCCTGCAGTGATATAATACGTTTAATTAAGTCCCTTGGATATGAACACAGATCAACCGAATGAAGGCTTCTTATCGATTCAGTAAAGTCCAGTCTTAAATGTGTATTATTTTTTTTTTGCAAACTATTTTTATGCATCTACTGTAGCATATTCAGTTACCATGAAATATGTTAGGAAACTTTTAAGTCAAAAGGGTTATATGAAATTTAGGTGTGTCCTAGGTCAGAGATCTAAAGGTATGGAAATTAAGTATTCAGCAAATTTAATCAAATATATTACGTAATTTAGTTGTCAAAACATTACATCAAAGATAAGTTCAGAGTAATCCTTGCTAACAACAGTACATATAAACAATATATAGAATGATTATATAATTACCTTTCATGACACTTCTCCCTACACACAAACGCAGAACAATAGACTGTTGATAATGACAGCATAACACTTTACACCAAACTTTCCCTCTGACTTTTGTTAGTGTTGTATACATAAATGAACAGTCAAACTGCTGACAGATCAACAGGTCATTGACCATCAATGTTATATCAAGTAAGCAAATGGTAACTAGCAATATTATTGCTTTCCATCTCTATTCTCTTCACCCAAGGTGAAGCGAAATGTTGTCATCAAATTGTTTAGACACTTTAAAAAGAAGCCAATTCCAAAATCCTGATAAACATACAAAATGATTTGACTTGTGCTTCAAGCAATAAATTACAATGCCTACAAATGGAACATCTGTGGCGATCTTAAAGTTACAGCAATTTGGCTAGGATTACACACTGGATAAACTAAGTACTGTTGCTCCATGTGAGAATGGTATGGCAGAGTGAAGAATATCACTATATGCTAAAAGAGTGGTGTCTGTGTAAAACTTTAATATTTGTTAGGTACAACGTGAATCAATAGTCCAGAGATGAAAAATCTAATCCACACTACTGTATTTAAAAACCAGGGGAAAAAAAATATTAAGATATGAATCTTGAAAGAACCAAGTTCAAAATTTGCAATGGGAATTTCTGTAAATATAAAATAGGGTATTTTAAGGAGCCTCAAATTAGAATATTAATTNGGATTCATCATTTGAAACATCACTCGTCCAAAAAAAGTTCCCTCCTTGGACACACCCATAGTGACACAAGAATATTAAGAAATGAAAAATCCCCAGATTACAAAGAAATTAAGGCATGTATGGTGAAAGCATATCACAAAATATGATGCAATATGTATCTTAAACTACACTTCTAGAATTCACATAGACTTTTTACCCCAAAAATCTATGAACAATGAGTGGTGAACAGGTCCATCGAGATATGTTTAAAATCTTAAAAATGTACNCTTGAGTTAGTATCAAGACTACCAGGACTGGCTTAACTTTGAACAGACATCCAGCAGAAGGGCTCACATTGGTCAGCCACACATGGTTGATCCTAGAAGTGAGAGTCTGATGTCTAGANTGGTTTGTCAGCAACGATGTGAAACAGTCTCGCAGCTTGCCAACCAGTACAACAGTGGCACAGTTCGACCCATTTCCACATGCGCCTTGCCTTGCTTCGCCTGGGGTTCCACAGACTGACCAAGGTTCCACAGACTGACCAAAGATGCTACACATGATGAAGCTCAAGCATCGCAAGAAATGCAATGCATGGGAAAAGAAACGTCTGCAATGGACACTCGACAGATGGAAGAAGGTTTTCTGCAGTGATGAGTTCAGTTTCCTGTTGCACCATGATGATGTCCAGGTTCCATCTGGTGTAAACACCATGAAGCCCTATCCTCTTGCAGTTGGGAGTTCAACAGGCTGGTGGAGATTTTTTCTGTTCGCTCCCTAGGTCTATTGGTTATCGTACCACAAATGAATGATGAACACTACAGCGACCTGTTAACAGACATCTCCGTCGACATATTCAAAACATCTACCCCGGCCACAGTGCCACGTTTCAACAGGACAATGCACCGCACTTGTCATCGGTCTTGTACAATTACTGAGTAGTTGGAGGAACATGACAAAGAAGTCGTCACATTCCCTTGCCTCTCAAAATCCCCCGAGTGTAACCATATTGAACATGTGTGGCATATGCTAGAACAGGTGGTGATAACTGCTGATTCTCCTTCATCGAATGAGCGTGAACTGATGGGAGTTGCTACAGCGGACTTGACTCGAGTTANGCATGGAGGATGTTTGACACCTTGTGGAATCTGTTCCTAGGCATCTGTGAGCCATGACTGCACAGAAAGATGGACCAACGCTGTATAAGGTGGGTGTTCCTAATGCAAAGCTAACTATTTTTTGGCTGTCGGAGAAATGCCGAAAATAAAAATTTGCAATTCACTTTTTGACTAATGTAATATACTATTTCTTTGTACTACGTGACAAACTGAGAACCCATTGCTCAGTGTGCTCAGAGGTTAGAATAGGAAATCTTTCAGAGCTATTCAGTTTCGAACTTTACAAGCCTGATATTTAGATGACGTGTACCTTTATAAACTTGAATTATTTATCGAAATAGTTCATTACAGTGCAGTGCCAAGAATTTTTAACTAATATAAGCAGACAAGTTTCTGGTATTTGCCAGCTGGCAAACCAAAGCTCGGTTATATAGCAAGACGAAGTATCACATTCTTGATTATGTTAATGATAATAACACTACAGTAAAATCTTGTTAATACTATCTCGTTTAATACGTTTTGCCGGTAAATACGTATTAATTTAGTTCCCATCAATAAATAACCTCATAAGAACTGTTGTCCGTTTCTCAATCATACGTTGTGCTTTCATAATGGTTTCCGTTTTATACGTTTTGTTTTTCTTTTTGTGTATCAATTTTCAAGGATTTTATGACTCGTGATACTGCTTCAGGTGAAGAAAGTTAAAGTGAGAAATGTGTTGGGTTTTTGTATCAGTTGCTGCCTGCTCTCATGGATCCATCAATAAAGCTGTCAGTTTGAATCTACCTCTGTTTTTTTCCTCTCCACCTTTAGTGACCGCTAAAGATTCCCACCCACCCTCCCTCTTTCCCACTTCACTGGTGGGTTTGAAAGAGCAAAGGACAGNGAACTGTGTGCAATTGAGTGAGGCACGGGAAATTGATCGCGTCTGGTTTGAAATACCGGAAGTGATGGGCCAACTGCCGGTCGAGCTACTTTCTGAGGTTGCAAACTTGCTAACATTGTTATACAAATATGTCGAGTAAAAGAAAAGCGTAATCTTTTGAAGATAAACTAAAAATTCTTTATGAAGTTGACAAAAACCCCAAAGTGCAATGGATTGATTTGGCAAAAAGATTAAATCTGCCATTATCCACATTGAACACCATTGTTCAAAAACTAAGTGAAGTGATAGCAAGTGCTGATAAATGTGAAACCGCTGCAGGAGCTAGAAAAACTTCCGTAGAAAACGTGTTGCTTCAGTGGTTTAAAAATTCAATAGGCCTACGTGTTTTTTCTTTTACTTTCTTGCACACTTCTTCCTATAATAATATTAAGCGAGAATTTTTTTTTGTAATTCTCTTTCCACTTTCAATAGTTTCTCATGTCCATGCATATACTTTGACCCGGGAAATTGATCGAGAGTCCGGTTTCTGTTACCCGGGAAGTGATGGCTCAACTGCCGCTCCAGTTACTTCCTAGGTTGCATACTTGTAATGCCGGTATGTTGGTATTTAGCTGGCATTCTGACACACACTTTTGGAACAAGAGAATGACTGTTCTCGCGTTCTGCAGGAAGGAACTGTAAAGTCGAACTCNGTGATGTTCATCTTTACCCTTCTTGTTTCCTCTTTCATCTTTGTTCCGCTTTGTGTGTGGTGTAAATCCGTGTACAATTGCAACTTATGGAAATTACATTACGTGGATATAAACAAATATAAAGCATCATTGAAGGCTTCGAATCGTCATATTTTGACAACAATACACTGAAAAATGAAACCAAAAGCTGCTTGTACAATTATACCGACCGGGTGGTAATACGAATTGCCGATATAATTAAGCGTAAATGCTCACAAACGCCAAACAATATTTATTTATTTGCTATCCTCCTAATTCACATTTCTGACAAATATGATTTCTCNTGCTGTGTTGTTTTCATCTCTTTCTTTCTTTCTTGCTTGCTTGGGAAGCAAGGAGTTGATGATTGGCATTTCTCCCCCTCTCTCTTTTCACTCCACGACGTCATAGCCTTGAGCAGCGTTCTCACGGTGATATGCCCAGNCACAGAGGGAAGGCGAAAGGGGATGCTTCATCAAACTCAAACCTGTAAACAGAGGTTTNAGAGATAGAGAGGACAATAAAAAGTGGAGAGAAAAAAAGGAATCGACAAATAAATATACACATTTTACAGTGAAAACCATTAAAAGGAGGTCAATAAAATTGAACATATCATGTATGTATTAATTTCTGGCAGAAATATTATCTTACAAAAGATTTGGTAACATACACACACGAAT
>KZ878385.1:0-13736 GCA_003456935.1 Machilis hrabei
TGAAGGTAGCCTATAGTAAAAAATTACTTAGAAAAAAAGTCAGTTATAGATTTTTGTTTAGCAGATGAAATTCTAGACTTAGCTGCAGTGTTCCTCCATTTCTTGATCCACAAAATGTCCATAGGTGTTGAGGTTGAGTTCTGCTCGATGTACTGAAGGGCAATATCTTTTATTGTCGTAACGCCTACATTAAGTTTCTTGGCAATTTTTTTGGAGTGATTTCCCTTTGTCCAGTCTTTGCAGCACTGAAATGAAAGATGAAAGAGTAACTTGTTTACGTTTCACTCCTGACATGTTGAAAAAACACACAATGTAAAACAAATACATATGAACTGTAACGAACACAGAAGAACACTGTCGTAAAACCAACGAACAGTAAAAGCACTAAAAACTGCACAGTACAGTACAAAAAACACGCACAACGACAGAAACGATACGAGAGATGACGGAGCACTAAAGCGGAGAAGCGATAAGCGATAACAGGAGTAAACAACAATAGCGCGACGGGTGGCGAGTCACCGAAAGTTCGGCTCGAGCACGGTCAGATCAACCGGAGTGGCGGACCAGCCGAGGGCGGACGAGAGGGGTTCTACTGTATATCATATAAGTTTTTTTTTGTCCAGGAATGATATAAATAAAACTGACAAATAGTTAATTTAGAAGCTACACATAAATCCCACTTTTTTGGCTGATCTTGAACAACCTCGAGGAAGACACTTTAATTTTAAGTTTCAGTTTTTAGTCGGTGTAGTGAGGAAGATGTAAATGTTTGTACCCGAGGAACGGAATACATAATTACCAAAACGTATAGCTTCTGATGCTTTACCAGTAAACCATGAAATTTCATTTTAGCTGTAGTATAATTGTTTAATCGTCTCTAGTGACTTAGGAGATGCCATCATATAATAATAATTAAAACAAAAAAAAAGTGAATTTGTTTACATCTTTTAAATTGTAATTGTTGATGAGGAAGGTCATGCACATTTGTGTATTTCCTATTCAGCTCATTGTGTAGACATTGTGTACATGCATTATTCTCTGTATTCCTATATCACATAGAGGCACTTTGTAAAACGTGCTCTTTATATAGGCATTCAAACAGTTTATGAAGTGCATACTCAATGCAGAAAAACACAAAAATGCATGATTGTTGTGTCTGAGTTGGAGTTTCTTATTAGCTCAGAGGTCATAGTCAGACCTGAAGTTGACATATGGCATCTTCTGATTAACACACACCCACAGCACTAACTTTCTTCAGACTTGCACATAGACACACGCCTTCTCCGAATAACACTATCGCTTACACATGCCATCGCCTGAATATTCACCAAGTTATCTCATAAACCTCTCAAGAATACTCTAGCAAAGATACGTAGCTTTAGATAAAATCATTGCACTACAAGTATTAAGTAGTTATTTAAGTTTCAATGCACATCACGAGTTATAACTTGCGATGTTTCGACGTAGGTCATTTGAATAATAAGTTCACATGAAAAAAATGTTGGGTACCCTATTTTACTGTTGTAGGATATCGAAGATTACGCAGACTAAAAAACGAGTTGAAGATTCTCTGAATTTAGCTGTCTGGTAGTAGGNTCCTCACATCATCNGTTCATAGTCGCCAGTCAACACGAAGATTGCCCAAAGAGGAATGCTCAATACTGCTTTCTTCGTAGAATACAGGATATCNGCCTGGCTTTGCTTTCTTGACTTTGAAAGCACTGAAGATATCTGGACGTGTATTCCATTAATTTCTGCCAAAACCTGCAGTTAACCCTACTTACTACTTTTTGCAGATAAATTGTCCATATCTCTATCACATAATCCGCTTCAGGCTAAGTACACTTTAGCATCTAAAACCCTAAATCTTATCAAAAGGACCTTGCTGTAATTCAATTCTCTCAGCACATTGGGCAGGATACTACACAGGCAATGAAATAACTGGGACTCGTCTATCGCTTCACCGAAATCTCAAATGAGCAAGGATTTCGTTCTTTCCTTCTTTTAACTGTCGTACCGATTCTATAATATTGTTCTCCTATCTGGTCTTCTGCAACTCAAACCCACCTTTACAAATATGAACAGGGTCTCCCAACTTCTTTGCTCATATCGTTAAATCTCGCCTCTATCTTCCTTACTCCCTTTCTTCCAAAGACGTTTTCAGTCGCCTTCACATTGCGCCGCTGGACACTCGCCACAGAAATTATGATTTTCGCTTTCTTTATAAAGCCATCAACTGTCACTTCAAAGATCCTAACATATCCTCATACTTCCCTTCGTGTTCCTGCTCGCACTACAAGGCTCAATCACATTTTTCACCTTCCTGCTCCTTGCCTCTCCCATACCAAGTGATCACTTTTCTACTGCATTCCCAGTTCTTATCACTCTACAGAAAACCCACCTACACTTTTTTAAAATACTTGGTTTTTACTCTTTCATTCCACTTTTACTTGTTAATGTCAATCTGTTAAGTTGATTGTTTTCTTTGTTAGAATTGTTTTGTTCTTCTACATCTACATCTACATCATACCCCGCAATCAACCGGTAAGGTACTTGGCAGGGAGTGCACGAGGCACCACAAGTTATTATTCACGTCCTAAAAGGTTCCAATCTCGAATCGACCTCGGAAAGAATGACCAAAAATACGTATTAGATTTACAGCTGATTTCCCTTAACTTATCTTCCCGATCGCGCCTACCAATATATGTTGCAGGTTTTAAAACCTTGCTTACATTTAACTGCGACTGAGTGGAGTTTAGTTGCTCCAATCTCTTAATTCTGCTTTTTTCACGCTTCACATTAAGAGATTCCCAGCCCAACTCGCCTAACATCTCCGTTACGCTATCTGTCCTACCATAACGACCCAAAACAAATCTAGCCGCCTTACGCTGAACTGACTGAAGAAGATTTTGCAATCCAACCTCATATGGGTCCCAAACACAACTACAGTATTGGATAATTGGAAGCACCAATGTGTTATATGCAATTTGCTTAACGTATTGTGGACATCGAAACAAAATTCTCTGGGCAAAACGAAGACTACGTAGCGATTTTCCTACAACGTAACTTACGTGTGAATTCCATGAAAGGTCACTACTAACAATAACGCCAAGATATTTATACTCATTTACAACATTTAAGGTTCTCCCATTAAGTGTATAGTTACATGTGCTTTGTTGACGTTTTCTAGACACTCGCATAACTGAGCACTTTTTTGAATTAAGTTTTAGCTGCCAGGTAGTGTAAAAAGCCTGCAAGCTGTATCTACTTTCATTTTTTTAAATAAACAAATAAATTAATTTATCTGACAACAACAAACAACCAAGTTCAGACCAGGTCGTAATCTCTGCTCAGAATTGCTTGAGAAACAGAATAAACACTGGTGAACATGGTACTAGACAAACGACTTGCATAGCGTGTGATAAATTCATAATTGAGAAAATCAAGGTGATTTGACAAAAATATGTAGTCTTACAGAAAACATTTGAATTTCTCCGATTCTTAAATTTGTCGTATATAAAGTTGTCCAACACTCAAAGGTGTAGTTATAACATATTTCAACACAGTCCACCTTGCTGAATATTTACGATCACAATCAAATTAATTATTCCAGCTTACTTCATTGAAATTGAAGTAAGCTGGAATTAAGTAAGTAAGAATTTCTAGCACAGAGAATCATAGCTTCCACCTTGCTTATTGATGCTGGAACAACTATAAAATATGAGTTCGATTTCAATCTCTGCCACCTAGGCGTCCTGTGATTGGCTCAGCCATATAATTTGATCTCACACATCTCACCACAAGCCTACGTACCAATGCGCCGAAATCTACATTGGACAACCCTTTCACTCTGTTAATAACAGTTTGAATTTTATTTGCAAAAAGTAGGATGACAGATATGTAAAATAAAGCTGACAATTAACAAATACGAAATACCTTTGTAACACCTTTATTATACCTAATGACAAAGTAATTCAAATTTTTTTAAATCCCATGGCAGTATTTTGAAATTACAGAAAATCCTTCATACCCAGCTTACAATTTGAACAAAACATCAGAAAACTAAACAAAAAAGCTCTTGAAAGACACTGATTGCCCCAAAAACAAATTTAACCCCTAAACAAATAGCCTAAAATCCCTAAAAATACCATTTACATACTAGTAATACAAAAAGAAAAAAATATTAAAAGTTCAAATAAGTGTTATGCTACATTATGCTACAAATCATACTGGATCAAAGGTTAAGGATGATTTACTGAAAAAGTGCAGCTTAGAAAGGAAAGCTGCAGAAGAAAATCGTTAATTCTAAAAAATCCAGAAAGATGAAAGCTTTACTTTTTTGATCATTNCGTTTTTTCTTTGTTAAATTTTGTAGACACTTTTCATGCTTTTGTAATAAATAAGACTTTGCTAACAATGTTGATTTTGTCACTTATTCGTTATTATGAATCCTGAAATCATTGGAAAACGTAGAGAAAGTAGGTACTGAAAAGAGTGACATGGTTTGCATTTATTGCCAAAATAATCTGCGTACCTCTTCCTGTATTTTAATTCTCAAAACATGTCAGTGAATGATCATTCATTGACAATTTGATACATAAAGCCAGTACACATAATTTGCAAGAAATGGTGTTTATTGTATAGGGCTAAACCATATCAATCTAAAAGTTATGTGATATNTTAAGATATAGACATGTTGTATTGTTTGAATCCCATTTCTTGTAATGCCACAGCTTAGTCCTTTTAATGCTCCATTGAGTTCTGCTTAACACACTGGATTTCATCCAGATTTAATGTAACCAGTTACTTTTGGTGTATTTTTAATACCGTATTTACTCCAATATAACTTACACTTTTTATTCCAAAAGTCAAGTTAAAAAATCAGGGTGTGAGATAATATGCGGGGATTTTAATTGTAGGAAACTGAAAAATTTTGGAGAAAAACAAGGTTGTATTAAAATTTGTTATCACTTTCTCNATATCAATTTTCTGATGCTACTGTCAGCAAAACATTCAAAAATCATATTTCCTCCTTTTTTCATTGTTTAACAAACTGACTTCAGCAGATGTTAGAAAAAAAAATTCAGAAGTATACCAAATTCTTGAAATGTATAACTCATTACAATTGTAATTTTTGTTATTCATCACCCTGCATTCTTTTTGAACTAATGATATTTTCTTCTATTTNCAGACCTTCACGTGCCTTCCTCTGTATCGTAATTATAGCATAAGGGATGTAGCAGTCGGTTGCACAGACTTCAATCGTGACCACCGATTTGCTAACGGTGAAGGGAGCGAGCAGCCCATGTACTTAGCGGAATTTGTGTTGTCGTGTGTAGTGACTATAAGTGTAAAGTGAGGTGCAGCCAGTGAGAACAATTCCTCTCGTAAACTTAACGAACGAATGATAGTCTCTTGAAAAGAGATTCGCTTTGTACATAACGAGACTCGAGATTCTTTTACGTATTGGAAAAATATTTTGTATTGTTTTCCAAGCTTTTTGTAAGTCTACAAGGAAAAAGAGTGTATTAGTTTTTTTAATAAGAGGATGTGGTAATTGTGTGTTATATATATAAATACATATTATATATATATATATATTATATTTTCCCTAAGGCTGCTTTTTGAAAGCAGCTAAATTTTGTATTATTGAAGGCTTATTTTAAAGCTTATTATAATGTTGAGCATGAAAGAGGCTATAGGACAAGAGGAGTGCATTCTTCCTTTTTTTTAAGAAGCAAATTGCAAAAAGTGCTTATTAAATGTATACCCCAGTGAAGGTTTTGAACCAAACAATAGTCATATCATTTTAAGNAAAGTCAATATTTTTAATATCAGTGTATCAGGCTTTATTGTGTCAGTCTTAAATAACTTCCACGTGCTCATTGTTTTTTCAGGAAATGAAAAATCGTGAGGTTTGGGCAAAATGTTAAGGGCTACTAAAGAGTAACAACAGGGAACATCTTGTGTAGAATCTTTGATTTTTGTGTATGTACATTGGCATTTCAAGTTTAACATAACAACAGCAAGATAAATCTAATTGGAAGACACAGCTGCAGTTAATCTTTTGGTGGTTCAGTGTAAAACACAGTACTGGTGGTTTTGTTTGGCTAAGCATTGTAGTATTTTTTACAAATATTGTAGATGGATGTCAATGTGTGTGAGGTAACTTTAAATTACTTTTTGAGAAATAAGTGGCTTCTGAATTAGTATTCTATGGGGTGATGTGCCAATATGTGTACACTTAAAAAAATAGCTGCTAAATCTGTGCACATGTATAACTTTTAAAAGCCCTTTGTGGTAACTGTTAATTTATTGACAAATTTCTATATCTTCAAGCAGCTATTTCAGGTATTGCATACAAATGTAATTATCTTTGGTTTGTAACTTTGTGTGTTTGGCACAGAGTGAGTCTTTCAACCAACACATTCCTAAGGGCTTGGAGTTGACATAATTCATNTTATCAAATGATGCTTAAAGAGATTTGTTTGTTACTTTTGAATTGTAGGGTCAATATTTCATGTTAAGCAAAACTACAGTTTTGGATATTTAAGTACTANTTTTTTTTTGGATGCTGCTAGAACNGAAATGCTGTGGGTACATTTCTAGATGTAGAAAACATTTAGCTAATTAGATTATAATATCACTTACAGAAAGCTGACAACAACTATTACTATTGGTTCTTATCTGGCCTCCTGCAGAAATCCCATTTTAATCCATTAATATAAACAGAATGTATAACCAATTGAGACACCTCAAAATGGCTGCCCTATTTTGTCAAGATGATGTGAAGCATATCCCAGTGAGCTTTAGGTGTCTTTTGAGACCTCTAACATTTTGCTGTTTTTGGTCGTAAATAGTCATTTATTTTAAGTTATTACTGAATAGGCACACAAAATATCTACCAAGTGAGAGTGGGTTTATGAAATATATGAATGCACAGACAGAGTAAGGTAAACTGTGTAGATAGCTGTGGCAAGGTTTTTTTAGAAAACGGTAAATCTAATGGAGATGCATTCCTGTAGAAGTGGATACAGCAGCTATTTATGCTTGGTTGAAGATAGTTGTCATTTCACTCCTTAATCAGGGCAACACATTTGCTATTCATTCCATGTTGTGTTTCTGTAAATGAGTAAAAATNTGTGTGTTTAGCCTGTACGCTGTCTGCACGTTTGTTCATATTTTATGAACCCAGCCTTCTAATATTGGGCCTCATCTCTACATCATAATTTAACTACTGTCAGCTCTTATTCCAATTACATTACAATAGTAATATTACAAAAATATATATGTTAACTTTGCATTTGATTTAAAACTTGGCAGACATTTTACTTTGTGACTGTGCAGTATTATGTTTGTACTATATTAGACAGTTTCTGAGTGTCCACATTTTTATTTTGTGATGCTATAATATAGAGTGACAGAAGTAAGGAATATTACTGTATGTTAATTGGCATATCACCCTATTTATTATTTCTGGTCAAGTTTCAAAGTCTCTATCAATAATGTGGTTTTATTTTTGATAATATGGTACTACAATCATTANATTTTTTTAAGCCTTCAAAAATATTGCAATTGTGTGATCAGCAACACTTTTATCCTTTTCTTTTACAACTATCTGTTGAGTAGATTCTGGTGCTGATTGTCATAAGTAAGAGCTGCTTTTAATGAATGTTAATTTATGTCTGCTGTTGGTCTAATTGACAAACCTCTAAATTGGATTTGTGAAAAATTAAAAACAAAAAGATATGTAGTTTAATGTCCAACAACAACAAAAAATATTAGGTGTTGTAACCTTGTATTCATTGCCTTNTGAAAACTGTTTGTAGTTTGAAGAATGGGAAATTCCCAAATTTAGACAAATTGGTTATAAAAAAGTTTTTGTTTTTTAACTTGCTAGAAATACTTGCAATCAGATATGTTACAGAGGGCAGCACCAAAACTGTCTTTAATGTTGCAAAAGTATTGTAATTAAACAAACAGTTTTAAAGTAAGGTCAAAATGCCCTCACAAGCCTGGTACANGTCTGTACCACATTCTAGTAATGGTGAAACAACTGACTTTTGACTTTAATACNGAAGTGATATTTTAGCAACATCACAAACTATTTTAGAGCTTTGGTTAGACGGTAGCTTCAATGCCAACTTAAGCAGCTTCAGTCACAGTGCTAGAAATGCCTCCATGGTTAAATGTGTATTGCTGTTTGGGGATTGCAAATTATTCTGCATTTACTAAAGGCTTCCAGTTCTGCATTGAGATTATTGCAGCTCAAGCCAGGTTCAACAGAAGTCAACGTAGTAGCAGCAGTGTCAGCTGAAAGGGTTTGTTCTTGCAACAGTGAAGAAATTAGAATTGTAATAGCTGTGTGGAGCAATGTTTGGATGGTACCACACAACAAAAAACAAGTACCATTGTCCCTGTGTGTATCAAAATATCAACAAACTTTGTAAACAGTAAAAAGCAAATGTGCATTGAAATGTTGTTTATTTCTTAAACAGCTGAGTGATCACTGTGATATTTCTAGGATAAAAGTAGAAATTACATTAACTTTTCACGTCTGACTGCTAACGACTTTTCAAACATCTTTACTATGAATTCCTGCAAAAGCGCCTTCCACTGATCTGCAAATTTAGTTGTCGTCTAACAACCAATGCTTTAATAGTATAACAAAATAATACGTTATTTGGAAATGTGCATTGAGAATGTGTTGTCCACCCATTGGCTGTGTTTATTTGGAAGTATCCACGAGAGTTTGATTACAAAGTTATTTATTATCAGGTTTATCAATAGTTTACTCCAAACCTTGACATTTNGAAATTGTNTGTCGTATATTTTTTCGTATCTGGTCGCTAATAATTTTGTCAAGTTCAAATTCCATTTTTCAGTTGAACCATTTCCATAAAATATTTTACCAGCTGTGTTTTTGTATACAACATGTAGCATCGGTTTTCAGCCAAGATGCGATTTTGTGTTCATGTCTTTCATAAGAACCCACCTTTTATAATAACAGTGTATTCATATGCAATCAGTATTTTGAAATGTCTTTGTATGTGCAGTCAGTGAGGATTTGTTGTAGGTTAGAAAGAACAAGTCTTTATTTGACTCCAGCAGTGAGCGAGTATGTAACTATAATCCCTTTTTTGTGAAAAGGGATTTTATAGTTTGTTTTTATCAAAACGTGTTGTCAAGCTGTAATATTTACCATATAACTTGTTAAATGATTCAATATGATGGTCACTCACTGTTATTCAGTGGGCCCATAAACAGTTAGGTGTTTTAGCAATTTTGAACAGCAGTTTTAGAGGATGGATATTATGTTACGCTGCTTTATGCAAGCATAAAAGGAAGGCAAATTCAGTAAAAATGCTTTATGTATTGATTTCTGAAAAACTTTCCCACTTGTATATGTTTGCCAGCATTGTGAATGCATCCAGCATTTTTTATTGTAGATTTACTATCTCAATTCAGAGTAGAAAGTTCCATCACACTCCAGGTGAAGCACATGTCCTGTAAACCTGTCATAACATTGGTCAAGGTTTTTAATTTACCTTGTTAAAGAAGGGGACAAGCAAATCAGAAAATCCTGGGACTAAATATGGCAAACCTTACTTAAGACCATTCATCCATTTTGCCTTTTTCCATTTTTGACACCATGGTCCAACACTGAAACAGGTGGCCATTGTAATGTATTGTGTGTGCACCAGTTGGGTATTTTGAAATCATACTTCAAATGTTTAAGCGGTGTTTCATTTTCAAATGAATGTGTAAGCTGCATTCTTTGGTAAAACTAAAACATATGACTTTTTCATGTTTAGTTGAAACCTCCACTATTCATAGAAATAGTATCAACTTTTGTTTTATGNTTTAGCAAGAACGTTTATTTACTATTATGCATTTGTATAAGAAAATTTTACAAAAATTAGTTGTACAAACAAGTTTCCATAAGTTGTTTTTTGCCTGATATATTGATATCTGATTGGTTGTGTCACACAAAGCTGTACTGTACAACATGCTGAGTTTTTATATTGAATCTGTATTTTTTTCCTCGCATACTAAGTTACAAAAAAAGTGGAGGACTTGACATTTTTTTTGTAAATACTTTGTTATAGTAACAAACTGATGTTTATATGTGGGCTGCTCAGTAAGTAATGCCCCACATTTTTTTTTCTCTGAAGCTATTTATTTAAAATGTATGAAATTTACTCACAATATAAATGAATGTATCTTTACACATACTATTTTCCCACATAATCCCCATCATCTTGTACAGCCTTATGCCAGCATAAAACAAGTGCATGCATGCCTTGCCTGTATCAGCTCTTGTCCTGTTCATGTGGCCATGTCCGTACTGCATGAATCATGCCCTCNTCATCTTCAAATCTTGTCCGANGCAGTGCACCTTTAAGTGGCTCCAAAAGATTAAAATCAGAGGGAGCCAGGTTGGGACCGTAGGGAGGATATGGGAATACAGTCCAACCCAATTTGGCGATTGCTTCCCGGGTTTTCAGACTTGTGCGAGGGTGTGCATTGTTGTGCTGGAGCAACATTTCTGCTGGATTCTTGTGGAGCTGAACTCGGCAGAAGCGCTGGTTGAGTTTTATTAGGGTCTTGTTGTACGCGTCTGGATTGATTGTTTCACCTCTTGGCATCGCATCTACAAGAATCACCTGATCCTATCAGTGTCCCCAAAGACAGTGATCATGAGTTTTACGGCGGAGGGAGTTGTTTTGAATTTCTTTCTTCGTGGTGATTANGGATGATGCCACTCGATTGACTCCTTTTCGTCTCCGGCTCAAAATGGTGCGCCCAGGTTTCGTCACCAGTAACGATGTGAGCNCAAAAGGCCCCCTACCCCCCTCGGCATCAAAACGCTCCACAAATTAAGAACAAATTGTTTTCCTTTGAANTCTGTTGTTGGCTGGGAGATTTTGAGGAACCCATCTTAAGCAAACCTTCAAAAATCCTAGAGGTTCAGTAATTGCAATTGAACTTCTGTTACTGACTGAAAGCTGTAGGGCCAATTGTCGACTTGTGATGCGCCAATTCTCTCGAATAATGGCATCAGCACACTGTGGCTGTTGCAGAATGCCCTGAACACGACCGATCGTGCAGCTCCATTTTTGCACTTCGTGAAGCTTGAACACTCTGAGCCCAGCGACCAATGGTGCTCCTATTGACGGCACAACTTCCATTGACAGCAGTTTCTTTCTCTGCAACCAAGAATTCAATTACAGCTCGTCGTTTGTAATGCCAGTGCTTCACTGACACCCATTTAAAAGACTACTACAGCTGTGCTATCTGTCGGAATGCCATGCGATTTCGCACATAAATGCGGAAACTTCAAATTTGCAGCATGTAAAATTTCATTTTTCTATATTTAATATTGGCTGAGAAAAGAAAAAATGNTGGGCATTACTTTCTGAGCAACGAAATACAAAGCCTCCAATTCCTTGAGGACAATTATTGTCAAGCAATACAGTCCCCTCAGAATTCAAATTTAAGGAGCTGTCAATTTGAATTTGACCTGCGAGACCTATTACAATGGCTTGTGTAGTTATTCAGGTACCAAGATTGCTTCTAATGTGAATTTCATTATTAAAATGGAAACTGTNTAATGGCCTAGTTTGTCAATGACAATGACAATGAAATTTTTGCAGTATTATATAAATTACTTCTTGATGGAAAAATGAAGTGTAATTTGTTAAATAATAGTGTGAGAAAAAAATGCAGTTTAAGAAAAAAGAATTAAAATTTTTCTGTGTTTCTAAAGTGATTGGCTAAACTGTACTTCTTGCTGGATCTTTAAAATTTTGTGTGTACAAATATATTCTTGTATAAAACCAAGATTTGAATTTTTTTTTCTGTGTTTGTGGCTGGCCACCTTTATGAATGTTTTTTTATGTGTTATTTATTTCACAAGAATTTTTATAGTTGCTGAGAGTATGGAATTCCCCCAGTAGTTAAATTTGTTTAGAAAGTTTCAGACATTTATTGAGATCAAACAAGTGTTTTAGGTATTTTTCCTTTTCATTACAGCTTCACATCATTTTTAGTTTACCTCTGCAGAGCGTCTTCGTGAAATTTTAATTAAACTTATGTAAATGCTGTGGGGACTTGGTACATGTACATGCTGCCTGTTGAATCTCGTTTCCAGATTAAATGCAAATAAAGTCAATTTACAACCACAATCGTGGCACAGACATGATGTGTGTATGATTTGCTTCTTCAGGTACTGTATGTACTATACGATTTATTTTTGAAAGCTAAAAACTTTGAATATGTAATTCCTCTTTATTTGTTACATTTTCTTTATGGAAACTTTGAAAAAAAGTGTTAAAATTGCCAATGTACAATATCTAGAAAGGTTTTTTGTGTAAATGATGATGGAGAGTTTAAAATGACCTTATGCATGTCCTAGCTGGCAAACACACTTTATATCTGGCTTGTGTTAAAAAAGCGACATTAATGGAAGTGGGATATTATTGTGAATTTATAAATATATTAGCTTGCATTTAATCCCTTCACAGTTATTGTCTACTTTTTCATTCTTCCTTTAAGATGTTGTGCAGTTGTTAAATAAGGTCCAAATGGTTTGGTTGTCATTTCGAGTAGCTACGGCTTCTTTCATTTTACCAAACAAGTTGTCAAGGTGATTTCCAATGGCGGTCGGTACTCCTAAGATGATGTATGTTGTTTTGTGTTGTACTGTCAAGAACCAATTCTTATAGTACTTAAAAAGAGCTGAATGGACAATTACAAACATTGCCATGAAGGACGTTTACAATACCAAGCCTTGTGTGGCAATCGACCATTTAACTTTTGAAGTGGGAGTTGACTGGCTAACCAACTGCTCACATAGATGAACATGGTGGCACTTTTGAGAGTCCTACATTTCCGATTAACTTGTCTTCGTAGTAAATTAAAATCAAAGGCAAGTTCTTAATTGTGTTGGAATTTCCTTCAACATGGGTTCTTGATCGTTGAAGCATGAATAGCATAAAATNTCAAAATTAATAAAAGTCCAAAGTAGTGTTTAAATAAAGTTGCTTTACTGAGTTACATGNTTTTATGCTATTAATAATCAGTTAATATGTGACAATATATTGATTCAAGGTGTACATTTTGTTGATTTTCATTTATTGTCAAAATTGGATACTATATCAGGTTTGACATCCATTTCAGATTCATATAATGCTTAAGGTATTCCTGATTTTTTTAATCCAGACTCTTTGTTTTCTCTTTATCACTTATCCAACACTAGCCAGAAATTGAGCGTGTAACTAGCCCCAGATTTGAAGAAGACCTTGTTTATACAAAAGTTATTTGTTATTTCTTCACTCCTACAGCAGCAGTACTGTAACAGCTTTCTGCAGTGTTTATATAAATGTTTTATGTTTTGAATTATTTTGTGAGGTATGAAAGCTTTAAAACTAGACAAATTAAAATGCTTTGCAGCTTTGTGCTTTTTGTAAGATCAGTGTATTTATTTTTTAGGATAGGTATCTGTGCTTACATCTCGAATCAACAGGTGTTTTATGTTTCAGTTTGCAAATATCTTTTTTCAAAGATGAGTAAGTAAACATTGTCTGTGTGTGTAGACTGTAGTATCATGAACTGTATCCATAGCCATCACTGTATATCTAGTACTTACTATTGATTCTTCTTGTCTGTTGAAGCAACCCTTAATACAGGTCCATATTTTATGTTTTGTGAAATAGACAGTGCAGTCATTTTAA
>KZ878398.1:0-10969 GCA_003456935.1 Machilis hrabei
TTTAAATCGATTTGGGCTACGCATAATGAAACAAGTACAGAACTCACAGCTTAAAATGGCAATTCAATAAATCTAAAAAAAACTTTGTAATCTGGTGTACAAGTTATTTTTAACACAATTACTCTACGTATATTATTTTGAAAAGGAAAACATTTTAACCATGACTGATTCATACAAAGGAACAATTGTCTTGTCTGTAAAAAAAAATTCTGATAAATAAAATGTACAGCATCAGTTTAATAGTGTGAAGTTCATCAACTTCATGCATTGCTTTAGAACTTTTATCAGGTTCTTATTTGACTCATAACTATTAATAAAAACAAAGAAAGGCTGACAAAAAAGTAATCCTGTATGGAGTTTAAACTTTAGTACCTATATCTTTCAATTGTTGCTCCAATTTTTTATGAAGCAATCTTGTCACTTCCAAAAACAAACATTCAAATTTGTATATATGCATCATTACGACTTTTTTTGTATTTGATACGTCTTCTTCAAAGTTCAAAAACAATGAATATAAATTCACACATGTTTAGTTTCAAAACATTCACTTACCACCAGTATGTTCTTTTTTAATTATTCAATTACCATCAGTTAATATTGTTTTATAACATACAAAATATCCCACGATGTGCTGAGGTTCTGCACCCCTAATCTTGAAATGTGACGCATGCTTACTGAAGCTCCTAATGAAAAATTGTCATTTTTCATATCCCTTATCTAACATCCTAGAGGTTTGCTTGTAGAGTTCAACACATCCTGCATGTTTTTTCATAAGTGAAGACTCCAAAATGTATTGTACCTGTTGGAGACAAAACATTACATCACATCAACAAAATATAGGATGACAGACCATTTATTGAAGCAAAGTTATTTTCCCTTTTTCCAAACCAATATTCAGATATGCATAGCACAGGGCCTACAAAAGAGAGGAAATGTTATGTACTGAGTTCCAAAAATAATAATATCCCGGAAAGGCGACTCTGCACTTGGTCCTAGCAGTATCTGATTTTTATTTATCATCCCAAACATTTTGTAGCTTTCTGGCCATACAAATTTATTTTTAAAGTAATCAATATTGCATATAATTAAGTGTGACCAAAAGCAGACCCATGGGGTACAATGTCAGAAATTACCAGAGCCTTTTGTACTTGCTAGGATAGCACATTTCTCTGACATAATTTTGATGTGTATTTAAAAACTCTGAAAAATAGATTTTGACTCATGTTCACATGAACGCAACAGTGGATGTATTTAAGTTAGCTGATGAAATGCCTGGATGACCAACCACCTCTAGTGGATATACTTAGGTATTATAACTCAATCCCACTCGGATTGTAGGTTCAAATTGTATGGCTCATATACTGTACATACATACAATAATAGTGGCGATGGTGGTCTTTAATGTTGTACTGTCACCTGATGGGTCACGTAACACAATAATAGTAATCAGTTTATTACATATAATGATCTTATTAGTATATTTAAAAAAAACTGGGTTATACTATGAATGCTACAGAATTAAAGGAAGCTTTACATAGAAGTTCAATTCTACCAGTCAGTCTAATGTATGTTTTGACAACATATTTAAGTCAGCTACCCTTTTTTTTCTGTCTCTTTCTTATAAATTTAGAGATGNTCAACAAACTAAGCAAAACTCATTTCAGTGCTTAGCCTTGACCTTGAATTAAAAATAAAAAAATCTGTCTCACACACCTTTACATTTTCGAAGATACATTAACTGTAAAAATGAAAGCTTTATTTGAAGCAACTCAATTTTACACATAGAGAAGGGCAAATAAAAATTAGTTACAATAATGAAACCAATTTCTCGGATCCCAGTTTTATGTGAATAAGAAACTAGACACGAGTTACTCATAATGCACATAACTTGTCATCAGTACGGCAAAGTCAAACAGATTTGTACTGAGCTTGTGCATGTTTTGTTTGAATGTACAGTAAAATCTCATTAATACAATCTCATTTAATACGTTTTCCCGGTAATTACGTTTTTAATTTAGTTCCCGACAATAACCTCGTAAGAACAATGTCATCCGTTTCGTAATGGTTTCCGTTTATTACGCCTTTCGTGTATCATTTGCCAAGAATTTTGTGACTCATTTTACTGCTTCACGTGAAGAATGTTAAAGTGAAGAAACGTGTTGGTTTTTAGTGTCAGTTTATGCCTGCTCTCATGATTCCATCAGTAAAGCTGTCAGTCTGACTCTACCTCCTCTTTTCCCTCTCCCAGTTCAGTGACGCTAAAGATTCTCACGGGAAAATGATCGAGAGTCTGGTGGCATCCTGACGATGATGCGTGCTGGTAGAAGGAGACAACAGCACTCTTCTCACGGTCTGCAGGAAGGAACTGTAAAGTTGAATTCCGTGATGTTCGTTCATTCTTTACCCTTCTTGTTTCCTCTTTCATCTTTTTTTCTCCTCTTTCATCTTTGTTTCTGCTTTGGGTGTGGCTTAATTTTATTTTTTGTCACTCCAAATATGATTGTTTTTATGAAACATTTTTAAAACAGGGTTTGCATTTTATTAAAAATATAATTGTGCATTAAAACATGGAGGCGTCAAGCCGTGGTAAAAAAAAAAGGGTGTTAAACTGGCTTGCACTTTTCACCTCTCTTCCCTCTCAAAGAACAGAGCTGGGACTGAATGTAATCTAGGCTTTTGAAAACCATGCACCTTTGGAAGGCCAAGCACTGGAGGGGTGGTTAGCTAGTGTATGTTCTTGTTCTTTCCAAGCCCTAAGCAGTGCCAGGCTGGCATTGAGGAGAAGGGAGGGGGGTAGAGCAGAGAAAATAGCAAGCAGTTTAACTCCCTTTCACTGTTCTCGTGCATTATCTTTTCTTCTTGAATTAAATGCAAACCAATATTCTTTTTGTGGAATGGAATACTGTACAAAATAGTGTGTAATCCAAGCCACACCCGTTATCGAGCAATTCTATCACGAAAAAAAGTGCGGCCGACTTAGAATCGAAGAAATACGGTAATAATGTTTCACACGTTTTTCGTTTTATACAATTTTTTTGTCAGGGCCCCTCAAAAACGTATTAACTAAATTTTACTGTATCTGAAATGTAGCTATTTTTTTTACCATGCACCTATCAAAACACAGTACACATTTCATTCATATTATTAAAATATTTGTTACTAAATATGATTAAATGCTTGGAAAGCATGGAGGGAGTAGTAGCTAATAGCAATCAACTGTCTACATGCACCTTAATCTTAATTAAGAAACATAAGAGAGAGAGGCTGACACTGAAGTTTAGTTTTAATAAAGGTGATTTATTTATTTTCTGATACATTAAACTATAAATGATATTTTGATTTTGGAGTGATAAATAACTCTTTAAATGAAAATATGTTTCCTGAAAGACAAGAGCTGATAATAAAAAACGGAAAATACAGCAGTTACAATCAGTAGGGTTTACAGTTCTTCCATATTCTATGAATTTGTGAGCAGCCAACAAAAAAGCACACATCAAGTGCAACATGACCCATGGTATCCATCTTTAAGCAAATGGAGTAGCATTCTGTCCAACTCAAACACAATTAATTTGTTTTCACTGTAAGCACTATAACCTATGTTGGCTAAATTCTAATCTGAATATTTTTGACAAAGGTTGATTCATTTCTATAGTACTTATGAGGGCGACTACACTGAAATTTAGAAAACAAATATGCAGTTCGATAGATTTTGGTGTACTAAAACCCATGGTGAACTCCGTTTGCCTGCTTAGGCAGCCGTTTTCAAGACATTAGGCCTATGTGGTAAAAATGTGAATTATAAATACACTTTTATAGTAGCGTTACCTTTACACCACATGGTGGTGTAATGGTTAGCACTCTGGACTCGTAACTTCAAGGTACTATGTTCGAATCCTGGAAGTGACAACTGTTTTTTTTTTCTTTATTTGACGTTCAAATTATGAAACATTAATGAACAACTACGTTTCTGTGAAAGATGCAAAGTGGCCCTAGTTTGTGGAGATTAAATTTCTCACACTGCAAGGATTATATGTCATAAATATGGTGTGTATCAATTTTTAAGTACTTTGCCATAAAACATTTGGTCCGAACTGTACTCCGCTGGGTGTTTATGTTCATTGTAAAAACGTTTACGTGTGATATTGACGTCTCACATTCAAAAGAAATCATTGCTTTCTTAAAAGAGTATTGCTTGTAGTTTGACTGACGTTCTGGTAAGCGATTAGCGGTCCTTTCGTGTGTGTTGTTAGCTATGGAAACGCACGTCAATCCGTCGTGTGTGTCAAACGAGTTGTTCATTAATGTTTCGTAATTTGAACGTCAAATAAAGAGATAAAAAAATCTCACATTCAGGTTTGAACGCAGTACCTTGAAGTTACGAGTCCAGAGTGCTAACCGTTACGCCACCAGATGTTGACAAAAATAACGGTATTTTCTTAATTTCGGTGTAGTCGCCCTCATTATTCCCTCGTTAGTTGGACATCATGCTACATTTCGAGAGATCTCTCTACTCTCGTAATCAGGCATCTCGAAATCAATTTAGAATTGGAGACTCGATGAGTTCTTTGTCAAATATGTAGAACTAGTCGGGCTATTACTCGCCATNGTTACTGAAAAACTTCCAATGTTTCGCATCAAGTTCACGTGGTTTCTTCAGGCTCGAACAGCTGTTCGTCCCTGAAGACGCCACATGAAGATTTCCACTAACAACAGAGAGTTACAGCCCGACCAGTTCTACGTATTTGATCTCGAAATGGTTATCGAGAATTGGTTGAAAATATCTCCGGCTCTCGACTGTGGATCGGGAGGTGACGGGTTCGAATCCAAGAGCCGACAGAGACGTTTTAGACCAATTCTCGGCAGTGATTTCAACACGCTTGATGACGAGAGTGGAGATATCTCTTAAAACGTAGCAAGTAGAGCTAACCTAACCAGACACTGGACAATGTCCAACTTAGTAGTACAGAATCTGGCTTGTCTTCCCTAACTTAAGCTCATCCTTTACAAAATATGAACAGAATCCCATTGGTCCTTTCCTATAATAATGAAAAGTTTACTCTCAGTATTTAAGCATCTTTTGCAGTATTCTAACAGTTGTTCCTTGGTTTGAGGATGTTATGCCATGTTTCTTACACAAGTCACAAAACTTGCTGTTGAGTTTTCAGTCCCCTGTAATATGTCTGAAATGTCAGTAAAGTTTAATCAAAACATCCCCAAAAGAATGAACAACAATCTAAACAATGTCCGTGAAGACTTAAGATTGAAAACTTTTAATTTCATTGTTGGCACTACCTCGAAAAAAAAAAAAGAAAAGTTCACCTACAAACTTAGCCTATACTAACCTATGATTATACCGTTTCAATTTCTGGAGTCCATATTTAGAATCTGTTGAACCTTTTGACACAGGAAGGGATTCAAGGTTTGCCATTAACAAGTTAATTGATGACTTGAGCTCCTCTATGTACAGCGATTCCATTTCCTTAAGTACAAATTTAGGCATCAATTTGCGATTCTGAAAACAAAGAAACACTTACTAAGTACAAGAAGCAATATTTCAGAAAGTTCAATAATGTACATGCAAATAAAATGATAGAGTTGCTTCTTTTAATCTAAGTTTTTTTTTTGTCAAACAGGACAGGTCCTGAGAAGCAATATTAATGCAAGGCTAAAGCCAACCAAAAGTCATAAAACAAGAAGCTGAAAAAGAAAAATGAAAGTACAGATGAAGATCAGAAACAGAAAACAGAACAAGATCCAAAACCTAGGCATGACATGAAAAGCAAGGGAAATGCGTCGACAGTGCCGAACTGCAAATGATCCAAGTTTTTTCTGCTGTTTCAGATAGATAATTTTCTAGCTACTATACCATTTTTAATAGAAAACTGTAGTCAGTATACTTTTGGGATGATCAACCTTTGGTGATAATTGAAATAGACCTAAGGCTGTTATAACGATTAATCGGTGATTAATTCATAACTTTCCTAGTCGTAAGCTTCAGACTTTAGAATGGCAGCTAATTGAAAGTTCATTTAACTTCTATTGGGTCATGTTATGTCAACTAATAATAAGATTTCGGTTGTTGACTTAATTATAAAGAGTTGGTGTATCATCTTTAACAACCTTAGTTGCGAACAGCAGGTTAACTGGTGGAACGAGGTTTCCCTTTTTAAAAGATCAGCCTAGTGAATGAGTCAAGATTGTTTTGGAACTGTAATTTTGTATTATGTTTTAAGAGCTGTAATCATCTGCATTCAGTATCGGTTCAGCCTAACATCAGTGATATTTTACAAGCATATCAGCATATTAACTGGATAGGGTGTGTTAAGTTAGGCTAATGCTTTCTTTGTTAGTATTTTGACATCTTCTTTTGATTTTGAGGTTTGCCAGCCAGATTGAGCTTATACAAAAACGCCTTCTTTCCTTGCTTTTCTAGGAACCAGACTTTGGTGTCTCTGGGCCATAAAAGTGACTACAGCTGACTGGAGTTATTTTTCGGAAGTGGATGCACCCAAATGATATCTTGGTTCGATGCATTTGGTAGTTGATCCGATAGCTGCATCTTTGTTTTCGACATTGGATACTTTTGAAGAAAAATGTTATTTGTTGTTGGAGCCATCTTGGCGCCTTGAATGAGCGGCGACGTTTTGAAAATTTCTCCATTGTCAATGTTGAAGGACTACCTACTCGAGTCTGGTTTACAACTCACTCAGGACCAACCTTCCTTCTCTGTTTAATCACTTTGGGGGCTTAGAAACCTCCAGTCTTTGATAATATATTTTATGGGAGCAGTGGCATAAATAGGCAATAATGTTAGGGGCATCCAGCAAATATACATGGTGTACGGGGATGGCGGTTATTTGCAACGGTGTCTTGAAATTTTTTTTTGCTGGAAAGTCTTATTTCTTTGCAAAATGTATGCATTCTCACTGCTGTATACACGTACGTGATAATATAAACACATGCTATAANCTTTCTGTAGACCATATTGGTATTTCCTTTTGTAACGGACCTTTTTATAAGCCCGTTACATGGATTTTTTTGGAATCATGCTTAGTTTTCTTTTCTTCTCCTCCACAGGAATCGGTCGTTAGAATTAGTTTTTTTCGTTCTTTTATTCAACATATTTTTTTTTTCGGAGTATGTGTTGGTCTTGTTTGTTTGGGGGTGTTACGTGATCGCGCGATCTTTTGTCCACGTTGTTGAATGTTTCGGAATTTGGAGTATTATATTTTCTTTTCCATTTTTTTTTTTTTTGTGTGCAAGTAAATTAGTTTAAAATCAGGGTAACCACGTATTCTTCATTTAAAATTTTCTTACCTGCACTACATTCGAGACATCGCCTCCGTTGGCAGTATTCGATTCACAGGCACATGTTGGTACAATGTGGGGACGTCCTTTGACGGTGATTGGTTGGTAGTTGGTTAGTACCTTGGTACGCCACAGTGCAGCGCCAGAGATTTACATCTGGGCTGTGGTATATAACAATGTGCTTTTAGCGTTGTTCTCATTTCGAAGTGAGTCACGTCCATACTTCTGGTAAGTTCACGTTCCTTTCCTTCTGTACTGCATGAGTGCTAAGTTGTGCTAATACTGATTTTATTTTCTAGAGTTAGTAGTGATGTGTTTAATAATTTAAAGTAATATCTTGTGAATGCGGTTTTGTACTAGAGTTTCTTTAAACGTTGATGAGTAGTGTATATCAGGAGAGACAGTAGCTGTTCTGGTTCGCTCGTGTTTCTTCAAGCTATACTATGGGTTTTATGACCGTGGCTTGAATGAAAGCAACACGAGTTACCAATTCTGGTTACTGTCTCTTCAGGACAAGGTAACCTGATGTACACTGTTTTGGTCCAAATGCGGTGTTATATATTAGAAGGGGGGAGCGTGGATCTTTTGGTGACCATGCTTTTGATTGTACCGTTTGCCAATTAGCCAGTTGTTGACTTTAGTACGCGTAACTGACAAGTAGAAAATCAGTACCGCCTTTTTGCATTCCGAAATATAAGCAATTACGAGGACGCAAATTGAACAGAATGTTCAGTATTGCGGGCTTTAGTGCCGGTCATCTCAGTATGTGCGGTTGGAATTATACTGTTGTTGAATTATTATTATTAGTCAATTGTATTATTTCTCAATTGTATAAGGCCCTTGCTTTGGTGATTGTTAAATTCTGTTTTATAATCGAGCGCACTGCTGCGTACGAATGTAACATTGTAACTGGGCCGCCTGTGTAGTGCTTTTATGTAAGACAATTTCTGAACAATTATTTTCCACATTTGCAGTGGAGGAGTTGTTACGGACTAAATTGCGGCCTAAAGCCATGTTGGCCGAGTCCTGAGCTATGCAAAGGACGCAGAAATTGGGCAACCTATTTGGGAAGACAACGCCGATGCAGTCTGTATGGTGACGCCGCGCTAATGGCCTCTATTGCGGACAGATCTTCCGCAACCATTACAGGTAGTCTATTACCGTATTAGTGGTCCTGGTGGACGAAGTCACATATATGCCAGAATCGTCTGATTTCACGGTGTTTTGTTTACAAGTGGTAACTTCAAGAACTGTTGACCTCGAATTGGCAAGCCTCGACTTGATTCATGTGGCCTGAATGGGCAAGCTTATTACCCAGTGTTGTACATCTAAAAGCTCGTGTTAATAAAAGCAGTGTAGGTGATCTTGTTGTTTGCTGTATATTCAGATGCTTTACCTAAGCTGACATCCTATGCAACTTTGGAGTGGTGGGTGTGAGAGTAGAGTACATATCCTTGTTTTTTTTTTTATGCTTTATTGCCAGTCAATTTTGACCACATATTTGATGCAGGCATTTGGATATTCACCTTTCTAAAATATCCTGGTGCTCAAATTTTCTTTGGTGTTTGTAGTTGACTTGTGTGAAGCAAATCTGGTCCTTGACCCATGGCCTACGCAGACTNTGTTGCTAGCCAGNGCCTTTAGGCGTCCAAGTCAACTACCAATACTGTTTGTGTTACAGTGGCTGTTTATTATGCAACCCACTTTTATTATTTTCTTTATCAATAATTTTTTTTTTTTTTTGCAAAACCGCCTATTGTTACTTTGTGCAAGTTAACCAGGCTAGCGTGCGCTTGAGGCATTACCAGTATTGGTGCCGTGAATGCCGCCTAATAAAGACTGACGCCTCAAGTGCCGTTGTACTTTCTACCTACCCACTTCTATTCAGCTGGGTAAAATACATTGAAAATAATCTGACAGTTGTTAATTTCAGAAGTTCTTAAGTTTTGGTTTACATAGCAAGTGTACAATACTTGATGTCTAAAGTCAAAATTTAAAACATGTAAAAACTAAAATTGACACTAATGTGTGGAAATCGAGAAATTTGATATTAACTGCTTTGTTCTCTCCACTTTCATGAATCGGACTAAATTAGAAATATATGCCACAGTGGGGATGTAATGGCCTTCTTAAAGCTTTACAACTGAAGTACTCTACTTAATTGTGGTCTAAAAATTGGAAGCCTACAAGAGTATTTTTCCCTAGAATTCCAGGATGAGTATATTCCTTTCTTTAAAATGATGATTTTGAGGGATGACAAAGTAATTTTCCCAAATATTTTTGTTGTTGTTGTTTTGTTTAGTGAGAAGAATCAGGAAAGCTGCCACTGGAGCGTTGTTTTGGCAATTTCATTTGTAGTTTTAACCTAAATGAGAATTTGATAGCACATACTCCTCATATTTTCAGAAATTTTCATGAAATGGCCAGCCTAATTGAAAGGTGGCATTTGTGCTTGCCAAACCTGCATATTAAGAGAAACACTAAAGAAATCCTGTGAACCTAACTATTAACAACCCTCCATGGACAGCATTTTGCAGACCNGAGTTTTATCACTGTGGCTGTTGGGACCTCTCGAGTCTGAAGAGTCTGTAGGATATTCGGACCCCTTCGTCGAAATCGTCTGTAAAATACACTATTAATACAGAGTTTGTACAGCTTGTATCTCGTTTTATGTGAACAAATGGAATTGACTTCCAACCTAAAGAATCTGCGAGTAATACAATGATAATTTATAATTATTGACTGTTCCCTTATATATTTTTCCAGAAAGCAAAAAATGTCTATGCCGGGGATTGAACCCCCACTGCCTGATTATATTTCCAGGAGGAACTGAGCCCTCAGACTCCCACCTTTTTATGCCTTTGTATGGGAGGCTTGACTGATTGGGGGTTCATTCTCAACATCAGCCACAGAGCAGAGAAATCGTGGTAAAAAAAAACCAAAAGCATTTGTAAAATACAGTAAGGGAAAAAAATCATTAAGGCTTGTAACGCACCTTTTTTCCGTTACATGTGTTATTTTTTTGTTAGATTTAAGATTTGATCTCCCTCCTCCACAGGAAGCGTTTCGAAGTCTTGGGGAAAATATTTTGGGTGTAATTTCGTTAATTCTCTCTCCTGTAATTCTTGTTCATGAGTTTTTTTTTTTACGTGCGTGGTTTGAGGCGTGGACAATTGTACGAACCGCGCGGTTCAGTGTCCTTTTTCGTTATTAGTTGATTTAGTGTCTATTATTCTTGAGCGGTGATTTTTTTTCTCTCTATTGGTTGTTACTGTGGGTTTCGTCTATTGTGTTTGAAATCTATTTTTGCGTGGAATTTGTACTCTTGAATTCTGTTGGGAGAGAATTGCGTGTTTCGGGTTAATTAGTAAGTAGTTTTTTTTACCTGCATTCTGTTCGTTCCTTGTGCGGGTCGTGTCTGCTATGTGGTTTGAATGGTCATCGTATGGCGTGATGTGCTGAGCCGTGATTGGCGTAGAAAGTTAGTACCGGAGGGTACCGTACGCGCGCTGTTAGAGTTTTGCATCTTGTGGCGAGTATATAACCCATTGCCACTTGGCGTGTGGTTACTTCGAAGTGTGCCTCCTCGTCCTTCCTGGTAAGTTTCGTCTAGTTACTTTGTAACTCTGGTGTTTGTCTTGTGCTAATCTTTGCTCTATTT
>KZ878404.1:563-12144 GCA_003456935.1 Machilis hrabei
TAAAACACTTGGATTTTATTAAAACCACAACTGGCACTGCGGCTTAGAATCGTAACTTAACTTTTTTTTTGTATGTGCATGTCAAAATTTGGGTGCGGCCTAGAATCGTGTGCGGCTTAGATTCGAAGAAATACGGTATTTCCACTTTGTTAATGATATTTGACTGTAATACAGAGGACATGTCATCTTACAACAGGCCACAACAAAATTTATTCTCAATTTGTACAGACTGCTCACATAGAATTTAAGTCACTTTAGCCAGTAAGATAATATATCACATCAGCTAAAATAACCAATTTTCTCAAATTTGATTTNATGGTTTCATATAGGTGTAATGCAGACCTCGTTCACATCGGAACAACGCTTCAAGATGATTTATTTTGCCATTTATTTGACATAAAGCCAGTGGTGGGTTCACTAACATCGACACTTCACATCACAGGCAGACCTGTAGGATAGCCCTTTATACCCAGGTTAAGATTTGAACCAAGGACCTCCTGATCAGTANGTAAGCACTCTACCATTAAGTTGGAGAATAGGGAAGTAGTTGATCATCAATACAGGTTCCCAAACCTGTNTACTATCAAATAAATAGTCTAGCTTCTGTGCATGTCTTAATTTTCTAAAAAGAGAAGCCACCATAAAACTTATGTATTCTAGTACAGTTACAAAAACTCAAACCCTGAAGTGGCTAAACTAACAAAAATCCATCCTGTAATATTAAAAAGCAAAATGGAAAGAGGCACAGCAAACTAAGCCCATTCATTACTCACTTGCTACACTCATCCTGGATTTCCTCTTGCAATGACTCATCCACATCTTCGGGTCCAACCATGTTCCTCAAAATTATGACTCTGCTTTCTACCTTTCTCATAAGCTTTTGCATAACCAGATGCCTTGCACTTTGTCCCTTTATGGAAATATTTTCTTGTTGCTGTAGCGTCTGTGGTTCCGAATCTTCCATCAACTTCTTTTGTAGTTCTTCCTGCTGTTTTTGCTACAAAAGTAATTAAGCAAGGTATTGGTTGGTACATCCACATATTTCTTTCTTCTACTCTTATTTGAATTATAGAGTATACATATAACTAAAAAAGCTTTACCTGAGCCTGTTCATGTGCTTTTCTCAATACTTCCTGGGCAGTGACTTGTGGTTGCAATGACTGATTACTCACTAAAGGAGTGACAAGGCCAGGCGGGACAACGGGAAGAGCAGAAGCTAGAAATAAACAAAAAAATTTGTGTGTATTACTTAAAAAACAATTTACATGCTAACAAACCTCAACAAACAATTTTCACAAATATGTGCTACATAACCACTGATAAAAATTTTCATTTTATGAAGCCAACTTTTCTACTGCTCAGATTGCCATGATCATAATATTACCTAAGAAAGCAAATTCTTTTTTAAACAGTTTTTTTGGTGCACCACATGTTTAGTATAATTAATTCACACAAACAGTACACAACTTTATCACAATGGAAGAGCTAAAAATATACCGATCTAAATCTAATAATTTTTTACATCCAATAAACGAAAAATAGACAATCTTTCTTGATGTCCAACAAGCCTAGAAGAATCTCAAATTCTTTATGCAAAGTGTTTAAAATACTAGTTCAAATAAACTGCGTTAGTATTACTCAATACACTTTTATCGTTTTCCCTGAACAGAGATCTTTTAAAAATACCCTGAGTATTTCTAGGACAAGTTTTGATGTTTGATAATACGACACTTATTTTTGTTTTGCGTAAAATTGTTACACAATTTGAAAAGAACATTTTAATAAAGGAATAGGGACAAACAGAACTTGACAACAATTTTGAAGTTATTGCTCACTGAATATAGTTACATTTCTTAAGATATATTATTTTATCAATTTAGCTTCTTTTTTATCCATTTAGAAAGACTTGTCTTGCAGCACTATTTTAGATTAATGGAAGTAATGTTTCGTAAAACCTTACTTTCTATAAATCAAAATGATAAAAAATACAAAAGTANGAATTTCTACTTCCTATGCAAAACATTTTAAACCAATCTGGTTAAAAATCCTTATTTTGACCGAGACAGAACTTTCTTTCCAATCTTCAACTTATTCTTATATTCAATAGCAGTGAGTTTTTTTTTCTCAGAGTAAATTCTTCAATTTTCCACCATNTGGATACACTATTTTCAGCCTATAAACAGATATTTGTTGAAAGGCTTACTCATATTCTTAAAAGTACAAAAATGCAGCTCTCTACAAACAATATAATTCTTTAATGATACGGCAACAGCGTATTGTTTTATTTCGTACATAAGACACTAGACTGATTTGGCTGCCGTTGTATCAAAGATAACTCAAGGGAGCAAGGTTATTTTTATTAAACATAAATGATGCATCTTCCCGAGTTCAGGCTTCAGTTGGGTTTTGTGCTGACGATATAGTTCTATATTGAGAAACTAACAATGAATGTGATTCCGATGTACTGCACAAATCACTCGACATCGCAAAGGATTAGTGTGACACATGGAAACTGAAATTTAATTACAAAAAGTGCTCGGTCATTCATATATTGAGACATCATCAAACATTTTTGAGTGACTATATGTGGGGTGTCCTCTTTCTCTTCCCCCTTTTATTGTGCATCAGAGCTCTCCCTCCGCTTGTGCGCACATATACGTGGGCTGTCCGGAAAGTATCCAGTCATTTAATATTTGAAAATCTAGTCCACCTAGACCAATGACAACTTGGTCCCCTTCAAAGTACTCCCCTTGGGACCTCGCACACTTATTTCAGCATTCCTTCCAATTTTCAAAACAGTAAAGTCCTATTTCAGGATCACCATCATCTGCCTCGTTGTGTTCTTAATTTCCTCCACAGTCTGAAATGTCTGCTTTCAATGGCGATTTTAGTTTTGGGAAAAGCCAGAAGTTGCAGGGAGCTAAATCTGAGCTTTAGGGGGGCTGACAGACCTGGGTGATGCGATGTTTTGCCAAAATAACCTNCAAGAGACGTTAACAATGGGCAGGTGCATTGTCATGCTGAAGCTGCCAGTCACCACTTGTCCACAGCTGCGGCTGCTTTCTTCTTACTGCATCCCTCAGCTGGTGGGCAATAATTCTTATTTATTGTCTGGCCTCAAGAAACATACTCATGGTGGTCAAAAGGCCTTCATGTTATAAAGTCTACATGGCCTTGATGTTACTCTGACTTTGCCATACCTTCTTCAGAGGCGAGAGACTGGTGACCTCCACTGGGANGTCTGGGCTTTTGTTTCAAAATCTGGGTAATTGTTAGCGGTTTCAAGCTACTTTAGCATGCAATCCTTTCTGCTCTTGAGACAGGAGCTGTGGAATGAATTTTGCTGCCACATGTTTCATACCAAGATCCTCCTGTCAAAATCTCTGAAACAATAGTCCATGCAATTGCTAGATCTTCAAGAGGGTCACATCATGAATTAAGCATATGTTCCAAATTATATTTATTTATTGANAAATAAAAGTTGTACAGCGCAATCAAGACCTTTCCAGTTAGAAATATAATGTTACATTCCTCCAAGGCATTCGTGGCAGATCACAATTTAAGACTAATTGGATATACTTGTATCACTAGGCTTATTGTACTTTCCCTTAACGTACTATGGGATTTTTACATGGGTGGCTATACATTAGCTTCATCAGGCTCTCTTATTTTCATTCCACATAAAATCCGACTATCACCAATTTATGGAAGCAGGCACCCCAAATAAAAATGTACCAGCTTTGGAAGTTTTTCTATTTTCCGTATCTCATCATCTCTCTTTATCCTTTGCACACNACTGCTGTTTTCACCGTCCACAATCAAGTCACAAAATTTGCAGCCTGTAGTTTTCAGTTGTCCCTAGATTAGGTAATGATGGTGTTTTATAAGAAAAAGTAGACTGTAAAAGAGTAAGGCAAAAGTTCTTCCTTTCTTTAGCTGCTTCATGTAGTGTTAATCTACCAAACGATGGTACATATTTCATCTCAATAAGGCTATCNTCTTCAATTAACCAATCTGGATTTTCCCCTAGGTAAGGATAATGAGCACTGATCAAAAGCCCACATGGCATTACACTAATGCCTCTGGCTTTAAAGTACCACGCAATAGCAACTTTTCCATTCTGATGTCCATACGAAATAAGGTTAACACTGAATGTAAACACGTACTTTAATATGACCAAAAATTTTGATTAAATATGTAATTACGAGGCTAAACTTATTTTTTAAGAATAAACAGCACCCCACTATTAAAATATGTACAAAAATGGATAATAGATGGCAGCGCCTTCCATCGCGAGTTTATCACTTTTGGCATCCGCATAGTGATAAAAAAAGGGCCTTCGCAGACTCTTCTAGTTTCCCTTCTTTTAATGACTTTGTTTAGAATAGCACCAGGACTATTCCCCATCATTCTTTCCATGGGCTTANATAACACTTGTGGACCTTGCTGTGTGAAGTCTACTTGTTTTCTTCCCGTGAACTTTGAAACTAAAAAGTTCGGTGTGGTTTGCTGTCCGACTGAATATCATTCGATCAGATTTCCTAACCAACAAATCTACTCCTGACTGCTATCCAAAATCTCTGGAACAATGTTACCCTCCTGCTCGCATTCTTGGTACAAAAGTAATCTCTGCAGGAGCCATGGTCACCAAATACGTGGTAAAGTCCACCGAGAAGATCCTGTCGACACTGCTTCCATGATCATTNNTATATTTTACGGCACATTGGGAACTCTTTGATAGCCTAGGTATGAGTTGGTGCAGTTTCTTTTGTTTCCCATAGCTAAAACTCTCAAAATGTTTACCTCTTCTCAGACCCTACCACTAGAACACATTATAAACTTGACATATTTCACTTTGAATGTGTACAAATACGTGTAATTTTACGTTAAATGTGAATTTAGGGATACCCAAAAACCCTGATTTTGTAGCTCGACCAAGAATTTATTATTTTTGTAAATTTAGGTATATGGTGTAACCTTTACTCACATACGCTGAACTCTTAGCTTGAAGTATTTTTTATTTTATTTGGTAACATGAATGAGCTCAGATATGTGTACTTTACATAAAATATGAATTTGGGGACCCCAGAGTATTAATTTGTGCCTCAAACTTGAATTTATTGTTGTAAATTTGGTAACATGGATTTACATGAAAGGAGCAAATCTCAGTATTTTTCCTGGACTAAAAGATGCCGAGAACACCAGTACCAAATTTAAAACCCTTTAACACCTCTAGAAAATCCTTAAGACATAACTTGACTGGTGGATTATATATATATATAGGATTAATAAAGATAAACTACAAGTGGACATTGATTCAAATAGAGGCTACTCGACATTAGTCAGGTCATTTAGAAGCTATACCTGATTTTCTTTCATGGCTAAAAACGTGACAGGTACGAGTAACTTTGAATTTACAGCAAAGAATAAAGTTGAAACAATTCCAAATTATTTTTTTTCCAGTGTCTGCCACTGACCTTGACAGCAGCATATGGGTTTGGGTTTACACAGACAGAGTGAGAGGAAGGAAGACGAAGGACAAACGCTCATACAACAAACCCTGTATTTGCTTGCTTGTAGTAGTTATCAAAGTACCAACAACAGACAATAGTGGCTCTAGATCAGTAGACGGACTGTCAAATTTGTAAACCATTTGAGTTAAATTGAGCAGCAACAGAGAACAAATAATCATACTGCTGGATTCTACGTACTTAAATATATGGTAACAGAAAATATACCACTATTATTAGGCAGTAAACTAGGAAGTGCAGTCATGCCTCCCAGCTTTTCACTGCAAGAAAATAGAGTATAAGTTTTGTTTTATATGGATTTTCTACACAAACCATCTAAATTCATGAATTCAAATAGGTTTTGTTACATATGGTAATGNAATGCTTCTTCAAATGAATCTTATTAGTTGTTTTTGCATACTGATCCCTTAAAAAATAATCTAGGCCAATAGGTACAGTTGTATGACAAGTCTGTCTCTGTCTTATCATTTAAATCCCTTCCCAACAAATTTTCATTTACCCTGGTCCAATATTAATTTTGGTTCAATCTCTGTTTTTTTTATTAGTTCCGTTATCAAAAACACCCGAGTAAATAGTTATATTTCTCTGAGTTACATTTTTAGTGCTGAGCATAACAGAGAATACTAAGAATAAAGCTAACACAATTTTGAAACTCAGCTTAATCAAAAAGCCAACCACAACATGTTGATAATGTAGGTTTTCTTACGTTTACTGTATTTGGCAGCACCATACTGCTAGAACTATTTAATCATNCATAGTACATATAGGTAAAATCTTAGTTACGTATCTGAATTAAGCACTGCACTAAGTTGAATATCAGGGATTAAGGAGAAGCTTGCAAAATGACAAAGAAAAGTTTCTTACTTGGTATGACTGGCTGTGTTATTGCAGAATGTCCCAGCTGAGGTATAGCCACCCCTGGTGGAGGTATTACTGCACCAACTGTTGAAACAGGACTGACTGTGGGAACTGATCCAACACCAACGCCCATTCCCAATCCCAATCCACCGACATTGCTTATTCCACCAACAGTGCTGACTGCAGTTACTGGTGCCACTGTGCTCACAGCCCCAAGACTAACAGAATTCAAAGCACTCATTGCACCGACAGTCGGTAAAGTTGCTGGAAGTCCAGCCAGACTGGGCATACCTGGTGAGAGGCCAGACAGACTTGCCAGTGAAGAGGCCACTGGCTGGGTCATACTTCCACCAAGTTTTGATAGTCCTGTAAAAATATAAAATACCATCTAATGTAAGAGCTGTCTGGAACTACAGTAATTACAAAAGCAACTATTCTTAAGCAGTTTACCATCTTTTTGGTTTTCAGATATTCACCCACCCTTTCATATCAGCTACACGTGGCAACAGCAATACAATTTTTGTCTACTTTTAACAAAATTCTACACCAAATATTCCTTATTACAGTGTCATCTTTACCATTATTATTTATTTTACATCGGTTTAAAAATGGTGGCTTTTAGTACCTTAATCTCTACACTCAATTCTGAAGACATTTAAAGCTTCAACTGAAATTAAAAATATGGGCTTCAAGTCTTCAACCATTCTGGCTTGTGGGTTCTCAACTGTTCTACTTTCATAATGACATTTAAAATACAGGGTAATTATAAAGTCCGTGAAAGATTAAAAAAAAATCAGTATAATTAAATGGTTCAGAAACGTGTAATAAATCATACACCAAGTGAAGGACAACCTCACCAAGATTGTTTAACAGACCTCATAAGTATCACCCTTTGTCACACGGCACAAATCTAGTCTGTAGTCCATTTCTGCCCACACCCGACCCAGCATATCAGGAGTAGCTGTGCGAATGACTGCGGTGATTCGGTGTCACAGATCATTGAGGTCCTGTGGTAGGGGTGGCACATAGACGTGATCCTTGCTGTAACCACACAAGAAGAAATTGCATGGGGTTAAGTCCAGTGACCTTGGTGGCCAGCAGAGTAGTGCCAAGTCAGTGGCTGCCACGCAGCCAATCAACAATGCTGCAACTCCTGGTTCAGGCAGCCCCCTTATGCAGTGGCGCTTCTGTCTGCTGCTTTCACAACTACTACGCAGGTGCCACGCCTAAACAAATCTCGGAGNGTTTGTCTATCACTTGGTGTACGATTTATTAAGTTTCTGAACCGTNTAATTATACAGATTTTTTTAAATCTTTCACGGACTTTAAAATGACCCTGTATAGGATCACTGATATGAGGCAATTGAAAATAAGCCTATTTAAATCACATCTGCAATGTTTTTTTCTGTTTTGAAGAACTGCAATATTTCTTCAATAACACAAAAACCTTGAGCACTAAATTAATTAAAAAATTGAACTGATTGTACAATTTTAGTCAAAAGTGTGATTTTCAACATCAAACATGGAAAAGATATAAAGTTTGACATTTATATTATATAATGTGAATGTTTTCTCAACTTAAACATTTACACTGAGCAACTTAATTAGTTAAACACTTCAAACAGACTTATGAAAGTAAAGATTACCAAAGTACTGCATGTTTGCCTCTGTTGCATCANATTTTGGGAACATGAAAAGAAAAGAAACAGAAAATAAATAACCACACATACACCCCAAGCCACAGAAATACATGTATGATGCTCCCAGCAAACACCAGGTTTGCAGTTGTGTAATGACAAAGCATGAATACAATAATACTGGAAATAGTTTGAAGTTAGATAAATATTAGTTTGCATTCATTTAATGTATTATTGATGGGTGTTCAAATCATTTTTAATTTACAGCAGTTTTAACATAGCCCAAAAAGCTNGACTTAAAAAAACAGTGATTTGTAAGCCCAAATCATCTTAACAAATCAATACAATATTGAAATAGAAGATACCTGAAAAGGTGGATGGCATACTGCAGATCTCGGAAACTATAAGTGGGGGGAGGGGCAGGAGATTGATAGAATCTTGGAACATAGAAAATATAGACTTAGTTGTTGCTAAGGCTATAATCTGCCCTTTAAAGGGAATGTTCCACATTTTCTACCAGAAATATAAGGGTAGGTATTTAATGCACCATTTCAAAGATCTGATGACACAAAGCAAATTTTAATATCTGTAATCAAATAAAAATGGCAGGTAAAACATAAAAAGATACTCATAAAATAAAGAGATTTGATGACTGTCTTTACCATTGTTTGAGAACGAGTTGAATATTTTCTGCACCATAAAAAGCTCTAACTATGGTTCAAACCTTCTAAACAATGGTTCACTATGCACGCGACCACATGTACTGGACTAGTCTAGGCACACGGTTTAATCTCTCAACATTTGCAACCACTGTTCATCAGAACTCAGTAAAGATGGCTGAAAGTGGACCATACTTAGAAAACTTGGACTATTATTAGGTCTCATTGCTGTCACAAACTAAAACTGTTTTTAGTATTTTTCTTAAGCTGTTATCCACAAATGGCTTTCAAGGGGTCTGCGTTCAATAAGACTCATTACAGTAGTTTGGAATGACCATATGACTTATCTTTCGCTGGTTTTGTTGGTAATAAAAATAGGGTTCTCAAACACGATTTACTTCTGTTGATAATTATTAATGAAATTGATAAATTACAAATAATATAAATACCAAAAGTTATTTAGAGCAGACATGGAAGTTTTGAGTGATCAAATATGGAGAAAATGCCTGTTGTTTAAATTTCTGATGTAAAATATATTATTACAACATAATTTAATTCAAGGTAACAGTATAAAGGTATATTTCAGTCAGATATACGAGGTCTGTTAAAATGTAGTCGACCTGATTTTTTTCCACGGAAACAAATGAAGCACGAGAGGTGTCGTCCGGTGAGGATGCGTGAATTGTTTCCCACCTGCAGAGAACGTCAAGTCGCTGGCAGTCAGCGTGTTGAGTGAGGGATTTTCATTTTCCGTGAAATGACGGAACGACTAGAACAGTGGTATTGCATCAAGCTTGGTGATACCCATGTGGAAACCATTTGGAAGATTCAGCATACTTTCGGCGACGATGCCATGGGCATCACACAAATTAAGGAGTGGTAACACCGCATGTCGGTGGAGAGAGACACGTTAATGAGGACATTGACCAAGTGCGGACTTTATTCATGCAGGACCATCGTATCACCGTCCGAGAACTTGCAGATGAGGTGGGGATAAGTATTGGTTCGGTACATTCCATTTTGAGCGAGGATTTGGCCTTGCAGAGTGTTCGCGAAATTAGTGCCAAAACTGCTAACGACGGAGCAGAAGCACCTCCGTCTGCAAGTCTCGCAGGACAAACTGGACTCTGCAAANGGTACGCACCACAAGGCCAAAACANTAACAAAGAGTACTACCTGGAGATCCTCCGTCGCCTTCATGATGCCGTGCGGCGCAGGAGACCAGATCTGTTGGAAGCGGGAATTTGACTGCTGCATCATGACAACGCACCAGCTCATTCCTCGCATCTGATTCAGACTGTCTTGGCCAAAGACAGCACTCCTGTGGTTCGTCAGGCTCCCTACTCTCCCGACATGGCTCCTTATGATTTTTGGCTGTTCTCCAANATGAAAATGCTGCTGAAAGGGNCCTGATTTGAGGCACGGGAAGACATTGTGCTGCGACGGCCCAGCTGAGCTCCATTCCCAAATAGGCATCCCAGAAATGCTTCCAACAATTGCAGAAGCGTGTGAAGTCCCAAGGAGACTAGTTTCAAGGGGATTNGAGTTTGAGACCCCCAGGTGAATAATTGTATTTTTCCCGGCTAAAGGTCGGATACTTTTTGAACAGGCCTCATATATGCAAAAATAAGAAAATATCATCCATGGAAATATGGCAATGTGTGTTAGGCTGGCATTACCTGTACAAGCTTCAAAAGTATAAACACTTCAGGTGGACACAGCTACCAAAATACCAACTCCGTGTGACAGAAACGATGCAACATTGCCACATCAGTACTCTCCAGCAGCTCGGAATGAAACTCATGAAAAGGCACTATGAAATTATCTCTTTAAATATGTGGTAGCCTCTACGTTTCTTGGTAGAAAATGAAACTAACGGATTGAATTTATCAGACAATATGTTTTTACAGGGNAAATGCTTGCAATGATACCCACANATTTAAATTTAAGGGTGCAGAGCTATAGTGTCATCATAGGATTAATGCTAAACAGGGCTATATATATATTCAATTGACGATATATCTGACATTAGTGCATTCTTAATGAGCACTATGTTTTCAGTAACAGCAAAATGTATGAAAGTAGATATTCAGAAAAGCTGGTCACATGCATCTTCGAAATCGCTCAAACTGCTGCACTCAGTACTAAGATTGGATAACAAGTGAAATTTGCCAGTGATTTGGAGTACACATACAAAATTGGTTTTGCACCATTTAAAATATTCCATGGCCCATTAATTTATTTCAAGAAACCCNCTCCTGTGCAAGCAGTGGTTTTGGTTATCCTGAGTGTTTTCTTCTTCTAGTCTGATATACATCATCTGTACTGAATGGAAGACAAATCCTTAACTCAACCTGAGATAAAAACACTGGCGAAGAAGACCCGAGAGGTTGAAGGGAAACAAACAATATTAGCAGTCTGNTGAATGGGTACTGGAGCCTCTGGGTTCAAACTCTGATTAAGGTTTTCTCAATACAGTAATATTGAAACATCTTTTAACCTTTACAAGAAACACCACTGTATAGAGATTTAATTTTTTTCTTACTTTTTGTGAATTTACTGAATTTTTACTAAAAAAACATATATTTTTGTGTAGGTGCAAAATTCACATTCAGTGTTCACTTTAAGCTGCACCTTTATATAATCTACAATGCACCTAGGTAAAAGTGGGACAAAAGCAAGATTTGTTTTAAAATAATGAAAGATTCATACTCAACTAAAACTCAATTGCCCTACTATTCACCCTTTCTGGTGGTGAAAATTCTTGTATTTTTTTTTAATTAAACAAAGTGTCTCCCCAGAATTGCCCATTTGATTGTGGGTACTTAGAGGGCATACCAAGGTTAAGTTAGATCGTTTAATATTTACAAAATATGGAACAAAGGCCTGGGTTAGC
>KZ878426.1:7824-19078 GCA_003456935.1 Machilis hrabei
TAATTCTGATTATTCTTTTCATCACCCGCCATAGTGTGTAAGAGACCTGCTCGAGAACGATTCCAAGGTGTTCAAACTTACCCTCTCACAACGCCCAATTTATACGCCAAGCGAGTAAATATCCCAAACCCCCCAGTGCCTAGAGTAGACTCAAGGCAGCACGTGTGACAACGTGTTATGGCCATGCTTGAGGTCCATAACGGCCAATCCATCTGTTTGGAAACGTTGTATTCAGATGTTGTTGAACTTGTGCTCCAGTATGACGAGGTGCCCCATCTTGTTTCTAGGGGCACTTCTTCCAAAAGTTCCGGGAGAGCTTCATCAAGGAACACTTTGTACAATTCAGAGTTCATATGCTGTGGTAGCGGATAGGGTCCTACTAAAATATTCCCCACAATCCCAACCCACACATATTATGCACGTTACCTGCCCTATTTATAGCTCTTGGTGTACAACAAACACACGTGACATCACTAAATTTACATTCGAAGCATTTATGTTACACAATACTGGAGTTGAACACAATGTGGTCATGCCATACTATTGTACGGTACTGTACGTATGATGCCATAGCATTCACGTCTAACAAAAAAAATTTGGGAATTTGGAATTTGTTTAAATACACTGCAAAAGCATATTTTCTGTATGTTGTACAGGTTATAAAATGCAATAATTAATGGACGTAAGTCTTTCCTTTGATTCACTACATGTTACGGGGTGTTATTTCAAATAATGTATGTCTTGCATTTATGCCTGCACCCGTTGATTGACTATCGAGCTGCACTTTTATTTGAATTCATGATTCCGGTCGACGATGCAATTTGTATGATACGGTATTTCAGTACAACATTCATTATGTGAAGCTACTGATTTAACTCCATTAAAATGTGTGCTGTTATGCGACACACACATTGAAACAGTGTGTTATCGATTTAGAAAATACAAAAAAAGCACAAGGTATGACCGGGGCTCGAACCAACCCACCGCAACGTCTGATTGTCATTAAAAGGAAGACGCGTTACCTCTACACTACCGCAACTACATGTAGTGTTCACAGTTCTTTATACATTACAGGGTCGATGACATTTGCTGTTAATGCGAGGTTGTCATACATCTCAATCTTTATTTCAATTTCACGCGTAAATGGCGCGTCGTGCGACATATTGACACATCACGTTTTCTATGTATTTTTCCACATTCTTTCGTTCCTTTAAGAGTTTATGTGCCATTTTCCAGACACCCTGTATAGACATAACCCCAGGTTTGTTGTCAATTACAAGAGGAGAATCCATTTAACAAACAACAAATAGCATTTTCAGAAGGATTTATTTAATACATAACAGTTTTATCACAGTACTTNACTTATAAGCTTTGTCTGAGAGATGGCACTTACACAACATAATTGATCTCTTTTTACCATTACTTCAGGAACAAAGTTTTGATTGACTTTGTAGGGTTAGTTGATATGTTACATTTTAATACATACATTTGGTACTCTAAGACAATGTACTACAATTATTTTGATGCACCAAGATAGTTGCAGAAATCGTTCCTGTTGTATTATTTAAAATTTAATAGAACTATTTCTGCCAGTCAGTGTGTGAACAAAGTCTGTTTGACTAGAATATAAATTTGGGAACATATAATGTTGACTTCAAAAATTGGTTTACACATTAACCATTTTTTCTTTTTTTTCAGTTGGAAAGTCCAAAACAAAGATTATAAGTGCCTGTCGGAATGCCATTAAGAATAACAACGTCAACTCTTTAATTAAAATTATAAAAACAGGTGAACCTTAAAACAAATGGTCTAATAAAAATTGTATTTTGAATTATGTATGTGTTGTATACAATTAAAGTTTGAAAGAATACAGACTGTGTCATGCTTGACCAATAACTCCATTCCACCTGGTTAGACAGTATAGGAGGGCAACACCGAACATAATACCAATGTTTTGGATGAACAAGGTGAAGAGGGCCAAACGTCTGCTGTGTTGCAGCTTTGTGTCGATCATTTCGTTTAACTCTGGTATCTAGAAAACAAAGACAATATGTTATAAGCCTATTTTAACTGTGATCATATTTGAAATGTAGAAAATTCATACCTATGTGTCTTATGTTATATTGAGTAATTGTTGAAACGTCTATGAAAAAGACATGTTTGGGGGGTGTAAATATCGTTTCTATTATCTTGATAATGCCTAGAGTTTTGTAATTGAAAATGTTGTAAGCTCAATTAATAAATTGATTTTTATTTTAAGGCTATATTCCAGTGCAAGGTATAATGCTCATGTCTGAAATTATTGTTTTTCTCTCCTCCTTCCCCCTTTCAAATTAAATAGTAAAAAGAGGCAGCAAAGGAAGATGCATGTCACTTCAGCATAAAATTGAGTTGATGCAAAAGGCATTATGCAGCACTTAAGTTCAGAGGAAAGAAAAACTTATCATTAATGTAAAACCATCAATTAGTGATTGTTGCTAGACAGTACAGAGGCTCATCACCAAACAGCGTAGAAAAACTTGTGTATACCAACAGGCTTCAGTTGGATATACTGTAGTAAAGGGGCTATACTAAATTAGTTAAACAAAATTAATGTTTAATAACTCAATAAATTCAAATGTTACAGAATTTTATATCTTCAAGTTTTATTCACAGATGTGTGATGTGGCTTTCTACTTCCTCGTGTCAGTCAGCATATAACAAAATTTATCCCAGATCCTTTGAAGCCTGTCAGCATCTGTGTCCCTCCATGATCCGTGCATATAACTCTGGGAGTTGCAGGAAGGAAAGCACATTAATCCCCTAATATTTACTTATCCCCAAAGGAAATATTCAAGAGGTACTACTAGATTGGGTGACCATGGTAGCCAAGCTATTCCGTAAGAGAGAGATGTGCGCTCACCTCACGATAGTAGTGTGGCAGTGCTCCGTGATGCTGAAATATTTAGTCCCCCTCCCCACATAAGTTGATGCAGGTAATTTGCAAGCATGTACCACTGTAGACACCATGATAACTGACTGGTTAGTTCCTTGCACATGTAATTAGTTGACAAGTGGAAAGCTACCTGAGGATATATGACCTTTGAAATGTATTTGAAGAATATGAGTCTCCTATTTCTGGAGATATTGGTCCTTATTTTTGTATAACTAATTTAGAATAACCCTGTTATTGATCCTCAATAAGTTTTGACAAATAAGGCATGCATGGGTATTATGTTACGTCTAACACCAGATACCACACAAGTCTACAACAAACCTAGCTGGTGGAGTAAATATTTTTTTNTGAGATTATTCCATGTAGACTGCTTGGTGTTAAAATATGTCAAAACAGCATGTAAACTTTAAAAGCTTCGCGACACAGTGTTTGACTAGACACTCGTGCAATATCTCGGAGAAGTCTAAGAAGTGCAATTTCTGAATGAAATTCATTAAATAAGCTAATCGACTGCAGTTTGTGTAATTACTCTATAACTTACCAGATCTGCTAATGTTATGTAAAGAAACAGTCCTCCAGCGAAAGCAAATATATAGACACTTCCATCAATTTCTCCTAATATTATGCCTAATACCAGACCCCACACAATAGTAGAAGCTGACAAAAAATTGTATAGAAGTGCCTTTTTCACAGGTATTCCAGAATTGATCAGAATGGCAAAGTCACCTGGAAAATGTTGAATAAGTGCACTGAAATGTTTTAAAATGATGATACTCATAAGGAAATGATAACACATACTTTATAAACCAACTTTTCTTGAAAATATTTAAACATAGCTAGATTGGCTACAGTACTTGCAGAAGNATTATATTTCTTAGTAAAATATTTCTTAGTAAACTTTTTACAGCCATTTTTAAACTGTAGGTGATATAAAAATTGATTATAAACATAAAAGGTTTCGATGTAGAAGGCCTTTCAAATAAAGTGTAATCCAATTGTTTCTTTCCACTGGTAGTGTTCGAGAGGTCATACCATGGTTCAACTTCACTGCAGGAAAATGAGATCTGCTGGCATCATCCCAGAAAATTGTTTTATAAATTATCATGTGAAAGGGGAGATTTTACTGGAGAGATGTTATGAAACTGGCATTAAAAGGTTGCATCTTTAGAGGGAAAATTGTTTTTAAATTCCTGCTCCACTGCAGTAATTTTAGCAGAGAACATTTTTTTTGAAATTGAGTACTTATTAATTCAGTTTTAGAGCACTTGAACAAAGCAATAATGGCAGGATATTTTGGTATATATCAGCATATTAACACTAAAAAATGGATCAGTTTTAGGGGAGATCTTTTTAAACTAGCTCCTAAAGAAACAAGTTTTAGTTCTTTTTTTTTTAATTAGGTCCTACATTAAAGTATTAAGGAAGATTTTTTAGTAAATTAACCTAAAAATTAAGCAAGTTCAGTTAAACACCTTTCTTCTTAGTTAAAAGAAAAATACTTCAATGTTGATACCTTGTAGAAAACTACTTTTTCAGTGGTTAGAAGACCTAAAGTTGTCTCTACATTTTTGTGTAAAAATTAGCAAAATAATCACATCGCTATGTGAATGTACTGTTTGAGTAAGTCATGAGCTACAGTTTGAAACAGCTGTATCATTCTCCCTTTAAAAACTATATGTTTCAAACTACCTCACCAAAGCATTAAAAAAATGGTCAGTTTATAACATAGAAAAAAAGAGTGAACTATGTTCAAAAACATGTTTTAGTACCTAGAGCAAAAAATATGTATGAATATTGTGCCATTACTTTATTGACACTTAGGCTTGTAATATCAGGATGAAAATAAAAGAACCTTGCAAGAAAGTGGCACTTAATATCCTCCTTGATGGAGCCTTCACATTTATCGTGCTCACACTAGGCATGATAGCTTCAAGTCAGCTTTTACCATTAAGAAAAGACAAACATAGATCCACTCGCTTTACAGCAAGCTTGTCGCATAAATGTCAATTCCAACTTTTGTTAGCTGTATCACAACATTAAGTACACAATTAACATTTTTATTTCAAGAGTAAAGAATACAAGAAATTAAGCAAAGTCTAGTTATCAACTTACCTAATTCGTGTGGGAACTCTTCACAGGCAATTGCAATACTGATACTTATGCCTGTTGTAATACTGTCAGTGAATCCTGCTCCTATGGACATCCCATCAATAAAATTGTGAAGACCATCTCCTAAAAGTATCATCCAGGCTAAGGAACTGACAGAACCATCAGCAGCTTTAATATTGTGATCGTGTTTGTGTTTAGTTGTCTAAAAGCAATAAACAGCAAAAGTAAGATCAAGAACAATGGCCAGTTGTCACCACTTTTTCAAGTAATGCTTAAGGCGGTTGTTAAAATGCTTTTGTTTAAAAAAAACACTCAGTGTGTGAACAACAGAATCACAAATTTCAATTTCTTGTGAGCATTAAAGAAAATATTTTGGTTCAGTCCAAAAAAGTAGACACCTATATTTTTATGGTAATTCCAAGTGTGAATTTGTACTCATTTTTTATCATTTGTCAGCTATCAGTCAAATGCAGTCTGCCCATTGTGTTTGAATGTAATGAAGAAGCAAGTCACTTTACTTACGGCACTCGAGACATTCTTTCCATTCTCTTGGATAGTTATTGTTGTGTCAGTAGTTTTATCTAATCCATTTGTGTGTATACTCTCAGCGACGGGCAATAGTGGAATTCCATTCCCAACCGGAAGTTTCTCGTCTTGACGCTAAACGAGAAAAACACTATTAGTTACATGAACATGGGCAGAAAGGCTAACACTTACATGTGTGTTTGTCAACTTACATGATCGTGTTTCCCTTTGCTCAGTATCTTGAACAGCGCTTCTATTACAAATAATAGCCACATGCTTCCCAACATAAAGCATGCTTTCGAGAGATAATTAGGATCGAAGTGTGGCAGTCTAAATGCCTGCCAAAAGATCAGTGGATAAGGTACTAAGCAAAGAATAAAAACATGTAATATATATTTGTTATTGCATTTCAGGTATGGAGCCACATAATTTACAAAGTTTAGTATAAACAAATCTGTTTTTTTTAAGAATGCTTTAGGTAAGGTAATAACTCTGACCACCTGAAATATTTTGAAAACTATTTGTTTTAGTGAAAAATAGTTTAGACATATATTATTTAGTGCTCTAAGAGTAATTACATACTGTAGCAAAACGACACTTGGAGATGCCTAGCAGATGAGGTATTTTTTAAAGGTGTTAACCGTTTTTTTTTCTTTTCTTTTTTTTACAGTACGTTTGCAACTATCAAGACAAATACAAATATGTACCCTATTTTTCTGTTTTGTCAGCTTTACTTCTCTTTGTAAAGACATAAGAGTACACATACCAGCAGAGTTGTAACCCCAAAAATCTAAATGGAGAATGTAAACAGAAACATGCTAATAATGAAGCTTTAGATTTACAAGAAAGAAAGATGCATTTCATAAGAGATGTTCAAAATGATGACCTTCAGTTTTAACACTTTTGTAATCTTACACTTGCTTCTGATAGTTTCGGAATGTATTGCAGCACAAGCTGTGCTGATACATTGGTGCATATGTTTATGGTGGTTGGAACATCCTTGTGAACACTAGTTTAAAATTATCCATAAAAAGAAATCTAAAAGTGTTAAATCTGGTGAACGCACTGGCCAAGAAAATAGCACTTTGCAGCCAATCCAAAGACTCGGGGAAAATGTTTTTAAGGTAGAAAAAACTCAAAAATATGATATTTTTGTACTCCTCTCAAAAAGCGGAATCATATTATGTAAAACAAAAAATGCAGGTCTTGCCAATAAAAAAAATTGAAGGTGACATTAAAATCGCCTTCACTATGTGTTGAATCCCCGAGTTCTGGCCAGTTTTTGTCACAACGATTTTCCCTAATCCAAAACGTTTTTGAAAGGTTTCAGGTTGTCAGAGACATTGCCTCGCCCTGTATAACGTCTATCCTGAAAAGACAAATTTCTTAACATTTTGCTGTACACTTGGACAATAGCTATGCTAGAGTGACCAAAAGACGCATAGTATTGCATTATGTAATACTAAAATATTGTTTTGATTTTGTTTTGTATGAAACTTCACAACAGTCATGGGAAATCTCATATATGATAAGAAAATATACTTTTAAAGATGGATAGACAGTTTGAAAAAATTATCTGACTTTACAAACAACTAAGACATCTTAAAATTGTAGTTCATTCTCAGATATGTATTTAAATGAAAACTATTCAAGTTTTACTGATAATTTTTTTTAAACGACCCAGGACTCAGCGAAGACGGTCAAATATTGAAGGTGCAGAAAATCATCAACGTGGACCTTGTAGATTGCTGTCAAGTGTTATGGGTTCAAACACCATGTGGGTAAAATTTGCTTGTTAAATTTAAACATCTATTGTTTCTGCAAGGATATTCGTACACTTTTGATAAATGCTGCCAATCCTTACAGCCAGCAGAACACAATTTATAGAAAAAGTGTAAATTATTGAATCATAAAAATGAGAAAAGGATAGATTGAAATGTAAAGTACATTGTTGGTTAGTTTAAACCAAAACAGCACATTGTTTCTGATTACCTTTTTATGTCTCTGCTTTATTGCTAGTAAGTACAATAAGTAGATTATTGTTATAGATATATACAAAATCGGTAGACAAACAAATATATATGTATATAAAGAATAGAGACTTTNGCATTCCCTGACATTCTGCATCTGATTGCCTAAACCATTTTAACAAAAATATTTTAAATTACCAAACAAATAGTCATTTCCTAAAGTTGTAATGGACAAGGAACTGTTGTGAAAATTATCCTACTGAAAGCGAGATGTTATTGAACTATTATATATATTCCTAAATAGTGGATGACCTGATTTTGTCTGGTGAATCTAAAGGTAAATTATTTTCAAACTGTTATCAAATTAATTGCAAGCTAGAAAATGGTTCCTGTCACCAGTGGTACACCAATGGTTTTCAGTCATTTAGAAGTTTTAGGCCGGGAGTAAGGGGTGGCCATTATTTATGTAATGAGAATTCAATAATGCTTGCTTTGAAAAATTCGTTGGTAGCTTTGTATGAACAAGATGGTACATTGTTTTATAGAAGTACAAAGTCTTCATGCGAGTGCAAATCTTGGTAGCCTATTGATATTTCTTATAATTTCTGAGAAAACCATGTATTTGGACAACAAATATTTCATAGCAGTTGCACTAACACTACTGTTTTTATCCATTGTTGTCATAGATCATCAGATTCTTCTTGAAACACATTTTGCTTATCGTTTACCATGTTTAATTTTTTGTACAAAGCACAACTTTTCTTTCTAAAATTTTGCGTAGCTTGCATTTATTATTTTAAAAGATCTGATTCCTTTACTTTCTATTTAATTTCAGTTGTAGCTCAGTGAAAAATACTTAAAGTAGTTTGAATGATTTCAAAGATGTTAGCATCCACATTGATTGAATATCTATATTTATAATTCACAATCGCTGAACACATTGCGCTCATAACAAATGCACCTTCTTGCACTAATATCTGAATATAGCACTGTTTTGCAGTAGTCTTATGACAACGGCATTTTAGGGTAACCGTGCAAACATCCAGCCTCTATAATGATATTATCTGCTCTGGTGAATTACTGTAAATCAACTAGTCTCGTTTTCTACCAAGAAAAGTGTAGGTTGCCACATATTTAAGAGATACATTTGTAGATAACCATGCCATTTTATGTTTACNGAGCCAATTTCATTCTTTGCCACTGATGTAGCTATGCTGCATCATAAGTGCACCACTCTTTCTGTCACATGAACACGGCATTTTAATATTAGCTATGTTCAGCCGAGTTGTTTACCCTTTTGAAGCTTGTACAAGTGGTGCCAGTCTAATGCACATTATGGGGTTGCCTCATTTCAGCAGAGGATTTTTGCATATTTCGTCATGAACATCTGACTGTAATATACCTTCACACTCTTATCCTTAGTAAAATTATGTTGTTGAATTTATGCTGTATCAATGAGATGAAACATAAGGGACCTGAAAATTAGTCAGTGCAGAGTCTTTTTTATGTCACATTACCTAGTTTATTGCTAACTTGTAGATATGTTTTTTATTCTANAAATATTTAGGAATTAAAATAAATTGTTTGCAAACCCTATTTTAATTTTCTTACCCATATACAGGGTGTTCCAATAATAGCGTCCAATAATTGTAAGCGTGATTCCTAAGGAAGTTTAAAGTCGAAATAGTGAAGTAACAAAATTGCCTCCGATGCATCGTTTACGCGTAAAAACGATGTAAAGTGTTGTAATGTGGCAACGCCGCTTTTTCTGAAACAAACACGAAAGCTAATAATGCTAATACATTTGCTTCAAAACAGTGAAGCATAGTGGCCTAGTGGAACGGATGTTGATTGTCATGCAGGGTTGGGTTCAATTCCCCTAGGTGAATTTTTTATGTAAAATGTGTATACGTTTCCAGAATAAAATACATTTATTGCATTTAAAAATGAAAACAAAAAAGAGCTCTTAAAAAGTCATTAGTTCCTAATACGTGTTCCAAATAATACAATAATACAGTAGGATACTGTATAATTTTGACCACATATTACGAACGAATCACTTAAAGATATCTCTATTGTTTTTACTTTTAAATCCATTAAACGCGTTTTATTCGGGAAACTTCTGAACATTTTACATTAAAAAAATTCATCTAAGGGAATCGAACCCAACCCTGCATGACAATCAACATCCGTTCCACTAGGCCAATATTCTTCACTGTTTTGAAGCAAATGTATTAGCATTATTAGCTTCCGTGTTTGTTTCAGAAAAAGNGACATTGCCACATTNCAACACTTTACATCATTTTTACGTGTAAACGATGCATCAGAGGCAATTTCGTTACTTCTCATTTTCGACTTTNAANTTCATTAGGAATCACCCTTNCAGTTATTGGGTGCCNTTATTGGGACATCCTGTATAAGTATAAAACCAGCATAGAAAAGTCACACGGTCGCTCCCTTCCCTCATTCCGAAATTGCTGAAACTACTTTAAATTGATCACCAATTTTCTTTGCAAAAAGCACAAAATTTCAGACAAAAAAAAAATAAAAAAAATAATGCACTTTGACAAACTCTTCTTGTCACTAGGTACAGATTGTCTAAGTTTGTTTAGTATGTCTTCAACTATATTACCTGGAAATTCCATACTAGCGTTTTTAGCATGCCGTACATTATTGTAAAACACACCATTTTACAGACAAATCTTCTTCGGTAATACTTTAATTATTACTACAACAATGATGCACTAGACATGAGAAACAGTACCATAAACATACATAATTTAAACTAAGCTGGCAATCAGACATTTGAATCAATTAAGTTATGTCATCTGCAACTCTTTACATTCTTATCAACTGTTACTCACTCATTCACTTATATCTAGGTGTCCAATTTTGCCAACAACACTGAGTGTTCATTCAATTATGATCACCTACTCAAAACCTTGATGGCCCTACTCTTTCATAGCATCGACTCCACAAAGTGTCTGTACTCTGTTGTGTCATCCTGAAAGACACCATCGTCCTATGGATAGAAATACAACACTGTGGGGTGTACACATGGTCCAATATAGCAATTGGCATTGAGACCTTGTTCAATACGTACCAGTGGTCCCAGTTCATGCCAACTAAACATGCCCTATATACAACTGCCAACACCATCCTGAACAGTTGATGCTGTACAGGACAAATTCATAGCCTCATCCTGTCGATGCCCAACATGGACAACCTTCAACGGAATGTAGTGTGAAATGTGAATCGTCAGACAAGCACACCTTCTTCCATTTTTCTGTTCTCCAGTTTCCATACTGTTGGCACTAGATAAGTCGCTTACATTGATGGATTCTTGTTAACAGAGGATATCTTGTGGGGAGTCTGCTCTTGTAGCCCATCTTTGCAAGAATGCAATGCGTAGCCACGTGGGATATCATTATCAGTTTCCCCACATTATATTGGGTGATCAATTGCCTAACAGTGATGATACATACACCTGGGGGATTCTATGACATATCAAATAAAGGCCATGTTCCGAGCAAAAGGAGGACCGACAAGATAACCGAGTAGGTGGGAATAATTCAATAAACACTCAGCGCTTATATTTAAATGCATAAAACTAATCTAAATTTAAAACTTACTCTAGACAGGATACTCACCTCTGGTATAAGCTGGAAGGTAGCCGTTGCACTGAGAGTTCCTGCTGATAGACCGAGGAGAACGC
>KZ878440.1:1497-11926 GCA_003456935.1 Machilis hrabei
TCTTGATTAAAAACACGCCCTAAACAAGAGTAAAGTCACAACTAATTCAAATATAGCTATACTTATTAACAACATTGCATTTGTAGAGATATGGTCCTAGATAAATATGTTAACAATGTTAATGTTATTGGCAATTTCCATTATTTTAACATTTAGATTCAGAGACAATTATTGGACACAGAAACACATCTACCTAAGTGTTAGAAAGAGAAAAATATGTAAGCTATAATAAGTGTGTTACTCCGTAAGTGTGCGTTTTGATGGGGAATTTTTGCGAGGATATGTGTAAGTCTACGCGACTGATTGGCATCAAGACCTGCTTTATTTTCCCGTTGGTATGTTTGGCTGTTTGTGTTTAGAAGTGTCATTGTACTTTTAGCATGCTTTAGCTAGTTTTACCAGCTTCTTTGTTTAAGTGCTAATGTCGAAAGATTAAACTTGGCAGAAATATAAATGAACGGAACGGACACTACAGTATTAGTATCGCACTGAGTCAGAGTAGTCAGTGACCTGTACTCAACCAGGGTGCCACCTTTGAAAAGTAGAGTTAAGCCNGTATCTAACGTTTGAGCTACAGCTACAAACACTAAGCTAGTTTGAGTTTGAAGGTGGATTACGCACTCAACTTTTATGCAGTGAAAAGCTATCACTCCTATTACGTAAAGGCCTACATTCTCTGTAATGACGCAGACAGCTAGCCTTCTAGCCTTCCTCTGGGAAAGACAAAGTCAAAAGAGCGAAACGTTTTACGGAATCGATTTTCGCTGTCAGTTCTTGTATCGCGTGATCGCTGGCATTTGTTTTCAGCAACCGTCGATAAACATCTAAAGGAAAGAAAAATGAAGCGAGTTAACAATATAGACCAACTATAACACCAGACGACGTAAAATATATTATTTCCTGAGTAAACGTAAACTTCAGAAAGAAACTAAATCGTCTTAGATACGTTATGTGATATTTTCGTTCGAGGGCTTTGCCCCCTACGCTCTGTTCACATTAACCTCGCTCTTGAGTCTGCCATATGGACTTTGAAATATGTTACACTTAGCACTATATCCCTCTCTTTTATCGCTCCCAACATCTTCACGCATGGTAAATTTTCAATCTTTATAGATAGACGTGTAGGCCTACTATTTGACTTTTTCCCAATAACACACCAGATTACTCGTCATCCAACGAGGTAAGGACAGGAAAACAGGGTCATTATTTCACTTGGAATATAGAGAAACTGTAGGGAATTTTTTTTTGACCTATCATTACATTTATTGTATACCCTTGTTTAAAAGCTGCATTTTCCAATTCTGTTCACTGACTGCTCAGTTTTTCTAATTCTAGTCTGAAAAACAACATTGTAAAAAAAAAAATTGGCCAGATTTTTTCGTTGGCCCCTGCCAAAGTTAATTGCGGATTAAGATGTAGGTGAAAATGACCCGATTAATTACAGACAAATAATTGAAAAATTCACGTCATGTTACACACAATATAAGTGTGGAATGTGATTCTGGTGAATAAATTACTTTTTTTCACGACATGCCTTTATTGAAATCTTTGTTAACACTATTAAAATAATAAAATACTTTGACAGCAGTTGTCAAAATATTAAGAACTTTTCATAATTTTTGGTTTTAATTGTNGTCTACTATTTTAAGTGTTGAACCATTTTGAAAAAACATTTCACTAAAGCTTTGTGAAAAAATAAATACTTTCTTCGCGGCTGGTGTAATAAAAATGCCATTGCTTTTATTGTTGTTCACTGTTTTTGTTTTAGTTTTATATTTATCAACGTTTGCGCCATATTACAATTGCAGTCATCACACACAAGTCACAACTACTGTAAAGTTTCCAGTAAACTCGATAGTAAGTTTTGAAACTTTTGTGTGTAACAGCCCTGAAAACGGCCATTGCAAAATGTTTGAAACGTCGGTAAATATTAAACTTAAAACACTGCATAACATCCCCAAAGCAATGAACAACAAGAAGAAAAACGTTTCTTAAGTTATTATTTGTCGGCCATATTGAATTATTTTCTTTACATATTGATATGTAAAAAAAGACGTAGGCCTAATTTCAAAATAGGCCTATAATGAAATCTGCAATATTTCAAATGTATTTAGTGTTGCCTATCCGACATATGATTTCAGTATTATTTAACATGGTTGAAACCAATACTACCTATAGATTTGCCTTGCGTNAACAGGTTTGTTTGCTTAGAAGTGTTCATTTTGAATAAAATCATATGAAAAAATACTTGCAGAGCTAAAATTCTATTACGAAAATATATTGTAGGCCTACCACGCTGACATTTAGTTATGGACTAATTAATATTTTTAAGCAAAGACATATTAGATTTTTACCAAGACTTATTATAAGTTAATAATTAGGCCCTATATATTTTCAATANCACTTNAGTGTTGTTTTGTAAACGTTATTTATAAGCCCATGCTGTCTAACTTTATTTATAATTACGAAAATAAATGATCAAAAATTGAAATTTTATTAGACCTACAATTTAGCTAGATTTATAAGTGTTTATTATTTCAGTAGTAAAATTAGTTTAATAATAAGCAGAGAGTGTGTACAAATTAAAATACTAACAAACATAATATGGAATTTTTGACATAGNTCAACTGTGAGACANTAATAGGCTACTTGAGTCAATAAAGTGACATTACAAATTTAATATGTCAGTTTGTACTGTTTTTACTGACATCACTAGGCCTAATATTCGTGGAAATTAATCTATAGCCTAATCAGAGTCCATTGATATAGAACCTAGAATAAGTAGTGGGTAAAAGCCATATCTCGCCCATAGAAAAAAATTTGTTGCTATGAGGAATCCAAATGTGATTAACTCGCGACGGTATGTGCTGCCATCTAATATCTGATTATGTACATATTTCATCATAATCTCTGATTCTGTACATATTTAATCATATTCCTTCATGAAATTGTCATATTTCAATATTCAAATGGCTTTGGTATAAAATAAGGTCAACACAAAGTAAACACGTACTTTTATATGACAAAAATGGTGATTAAATACGTAATTACGAGGCTAAACTCACACGCTATTGAAATAAATACAAAAATTAATAATAGATGGCAGAACCTTCCATTGTGAGTTTAACACTTTTGGATTCCGCATAGCGACAAAAAATTTAATTTGAGGTTTGCATACTACTTATACTAGACCATTACTATACCATTGACTTGCTTTGTTTACAAAATTAATAAAATTCTAACTTTTTTAATTATTCCAAACTGATTCAGCGTTTTCTTAACATACGTCTGTCTAATATAATAACAAAGTTTTAAATTTTTAGTTTTTGTAATTTATCTTAAAAAATATAGCCCTAAATTTAGTTAAGCATGCTAAGTATTAGCCTAACCACACACTGTCAATATCGTAACAGTGCGGTTTCAATTTTTTTACGACACAATAAAATTCGAGGCTTTAAGTGACTCTGTGGGCGATTTAGTCACAATTATAAATATTGACCATACAATATCAGCATGTGGCTTCACAGTCCCTTGTTGGCGGTGTTTAGACAAGAAGTTAGGGGGTCTTTGTGCGCTGTAGCGGGGCCTAATTTGCCGGAAGGTATGAGACGAGGAGCCGATGAACGGAAACTCAGTAGGCGGTAAACCTCACGCAGATGCAGAAATCGCAAATGGATAGAGCTTGTACGAAACGTAATAACCCTTGTTGTCCTTGCACTTCAATGCATACGAAAGCGTATCCTAATAAAGCCACATGCACGCTCACGTGTGAACTAATAGGGTACCCTTACTCTGGATAAAACTAGAAAAAGTGTTTCATCACGAAAGTGTTTTAACGTGAGTTTCTTCAGCTTTTACAGTTAAAACTTTTATCACGTATAATGAATTTTAAAACAGTTGGATTCTAGGGCCTACTAAATTTCAAATAGAATAAAAGTATTTTAATGTATTACATCCGATTTTAATTTTTGAACTGTAAGAGTTATAGAAAGAAATTTTTTTTTATTCAAAATGTAGTTTTATACAGGCTACAATACAAAATTGTCTTCAAGCCAAGTAGGGCCTAACTAATTTCAATAGTTGAGCAAAAATATTTTAATCGATTACCTTCAACTGACAGTAAATAGGAATATGTAAATAAGAATTGTGAATTCAATATAGTATTATAAATTTCGTTTTTGCATATAGGCTAATGTATGTATTTCTTTATTATTATCATCATTATTTAAATGTAGGCCTACAACTCGTAGTATCCCTATACTTGAAATGTTTAGATGTTATGGCCTATTATGTTAGGGCTTAAATTATAACTTATTTGGTGAGTGAATTTAATATTAACTTGTTCGTTTGTATTTAAGGGGTGTAGACGTGGGCTCGAATACAAGTTGTGCTTTGTGGTTCTTGTGTGAATTATATAAGTTATAGGCCCCTATCATAATCATTAATTTATTATTAGGCCTATATGGTCTCTAATTACCCAAGACATATCGAAGCTATGTAGCGCAATACTACATTTTCATCACAATTTCTCTGAGTTAGGCCTACATACATAAATTACTAATGAACTACAGATGACGTGTGAAACTAAGATTTTCGTGGACAACGTTATTTAAAAAAAATGCCTATATTTTGTAATTGGACATAGCTACAACATCACATATTTTCGACGGGAGTACCTAAGTAAATTCACAATAATGATTTTATACTGAAGTGGGGAAAAATGACAAAGTAGGCCCTATATAGAAAATAGGAGGCCTACTCTTCGATATCCTCAAATCGTATCACCATATTTTTTTGTAGAAATACGAACGATAAATATGTAAATTATTTGGCAAATAATAGGTTTAGAAAACTCATTAGCCAATGCATACGTAATTTGTTTAGTAAAAACACTAAGTTAGGCCTAGCTACTTAAAAGTATATTGAATTCCTATTTTGGTCAGATAATTTCCAGAGGTGATTATACACTATGGCTCTTCACTTAGCTAGACCACAAATAAGTTCTGCACACACTTAATTACTTAGGACTATGTTTATTTAGCCTATACAGTATATTGGGATAAAATTCACAAGGATGATATTACATGTTATAGGTATAGATATTATTCGATGACACTATATCTAGTAAATCTGTATTACAAACAGTTAAAATGCATTAAAAAGCAAGGTAGGCTATAACTAAAGACAAAATTCCCTTGACTACTTTTATTAGTTTGTCATTTTTTAAGTTAAACAAAATTAAATTTCCTTGTTTATTGGACAAAGAATATATAGCCTACAGAGTATTTCTTTGATCGTGTAATGTGCAAGATGTAAATATGTGTACCTGCATAATTTAGTGCTACTGACAACNTAATTAGACCCTATGTATTCTTATTTTTAAACTGTTTGTCCAATAAACAAGGATATTTCATTTTATGTTTAGGGCCTATTATCCTGGACACGAAAACTTGCCGAAATGGAATTTTTGACATTGGAAATTCATCCCAAAATTACAAATTTACAAGTTGTAGGAACGCAATCTTGAATATTATTTAATCCTACAAATGCGAAGTCTAAAGAAATAAATTAACTGAGACACGTATACGACTAAATTCATTTTTATTTCTGATACTGGTTTGTGTTTGTCAGAAAAGATTATCAAAAAACTAGAAGCTCCACTACACGAATCATGAATTCACAGTCTGCACGAAATAATAAACATCATAATTTATTCTCTTTGTCAATTGCAGGAATTGATCGATTTGGGACATTAGTATGAAACAATTACGAGTCTAAAGAAGGCAGGAAGGTGGGTACAGTACCAGCATCGATTCTGCCATATCCAAACGAAGCGTAGCGCGAAATTTCGTTTCGCTTAAAACGCAAATTTTCGTTCACTTACCAAGCTACGAAAAATTAAATTGCCTGAAAGACGTAATAGCGAATTTAATTTTTCGTAGCTTGGTAAGTGAACGAAAATTTGCGTTTTAAGCGAAACGAAATTTCGTGCTACGCTTCGTTTGGATATGACAGAATCGATGCTGGTACTGTACGTAGCTCAATACTCTCCAGACTTGATTTGATGTTGGTATTGACGAAGCAAAAATCGACATACTTTAACACGCCAACCTGTTATGACTATCCTATCTAACATGCATATGGAATGTCACTCAATAGACTTTCTCTTCGATGTCAATTTCCAGGTAAGAGCTTGTATTTGATATCGGCTCGCTATGTGGCCGGAATTCCCAGAAACGGTGTCACCCAAGCGAAAAAAACAGAGCCTGAATATTGCACAAGTTATCACTTCTAGCAGAGAAAGTTCAGCGAAAAAAAATACCCACAAGCAGGAGAGGTAGGGATATTTGGAAATTTCCAATATTCAGTGAATGTCCTAAATTGCTCAAGTCTTACGCCACTTTCCTCCACAGTTAGTCTAACAAAAATTATTCTACGTGTAAATAATATTATGTGGGTACAGTTCTGTCAGCCATTAAAACTCGCCTCAATATCGAATAGGACCCTAATACAATCTTGTTTACTGGTAATTCTGAAATTCAGTCAATAGATCGGATATTATGCCTCTAACAGGTACATCTACATCATACCCTGCAATCAACCGGTAAGGTACTTGGCAGGGGGTGCACGAGGCACCACACGTTATTATTCACGTCCTAAACGGTATTTGAAACTTTCTTGCGATTTGATTGAATACATAGCCTAATGAGCATTTTAAGCCTGTCGGTTAGATATTGAAACAGTGGTTGTGTGGTGTGTAAGCACTTCAATTAGCAACAACTTCAACTGTAAGTACTGTACAGTAGGCTAAGCGGTTTTCGAAATGCATCAAACATAATTATATAGGCTAGTGTATTACTGTGGTCAACGCCTGTAAACTGGGAGCTCTAGTTTTGGTGTTGGTAGCAGCACATTCATGGTTCTCACGCTCAGCACACACAATTACGCCGCCTTATTCTTTAGAAGTGGGAATGGTCAAATTTCCCCCATTAAATGACAGTTTGATTCCCGATTCTTTTACTTGATTCCTGCAACTCTAGCCGTAGTGTCGCCGGAGTAAGGACGCAATATTATAAAGTGCTTCTTACCCAACGTATTGAAGGTACACATTTCTTCGTTACTACTTTCGGGAATGGCTGAACAATGAAAACACTGTTGTTGGTCATTGAGTTTGAGATGTTATTCCGTTGTTTAAGTTGAATATTTACCGATGTTTGAGCCATATTAGGCTACAGTGGCCGTCATTAGGGTTGTCGCACAAAAGTCACGTAACTTGCTGTTTAATTTCCCGTCACTAGATTGATAACCGGGTTGTTATGTTACCTATCGCTGTTCTCACAATAGCCTGTTTTTACTACAAGTGTATCACTTATCTTGGCTTTATTTATGTCTCGTACGTTTTGTGGGTTTGAATCCCAACTGAAATTAATTTAAACGCTAGTTTTCAGGGGCATACAATGTGTTCCATATTAGTTTAGCCTAGGGGTACCAAGTGTCATGCAATTCCTACGAACAAATTATAGTGGTATCGGGGCCTTTACTTAAGTGTGTAAATTATTTTATAGGCCTACTTGCTAACGATATAAAAAAAATGTGTTGAAAACCCATAGTAATAACACGCCAAAATTTCATACAGTAGGCCTAATGAAATTGTTGGTGTTACTAACATGTGAAACTAGGCCTATAGGGCCTAGTTTAAAAACTCTTTCTTATGCTTAATGTGTTTTATTCGCCCGACACCAATAGCTCATTATTTCCAACAATACAAGACATAGCCTTGAAACTGTTTAATACTCGATGATGTATTTGCAATAAAAAATATTAGTATTTAACGTTAAAGTCTGTATAAATTATGGTACAGTATATTGACAACCCAATATAACATAGCCTATACGAAGGTCATATGTAGATATTTCTGCAACCTTTATTATTATCGACTGGAATTTAGTTTTCTATTACTGGTGTTTTATTAATATTAAAGCCTACGTAGGGCCTATGTGGGCCTACAATTGACGCATCAACTCTTCACGGCCTGGTTCCTTGTAAAATTCACTGTAGATTTTTTATCCCCAGGTCATTATTATTATCTTGTGATGATTAGGATTAATTATATTTCTCAAAACTTGCTATACGTATAGATATAAACATGTACACATAATTAATTACCTTTCCCAAATTTTTAATTTAACCGTATCTAGTAATTTTCATTTAGACATTATTTTCCACGAATCCACTCGTAGCGGTTCCATAGAACATTAATATAATGCAACCGTAATAATAAGATGGAAGCTGTAGTCCAAAGCACGGTGTGACATCATTCACGTTTCACTTTTCCAGTTAAATTAATTTCCAGTGTTGAATAATATCCTGTTATCCAAGACTAATTGGCTGTCTCGCACTATAAACATGTTTTCACAATCGAGTATTGCTAAATTTTTTTGTTGGGGACATTTTTTTTACTTTGGAAACGCAGATTTATCACTTGTCTGTTATTATTTACAGTATGTGTGATAGTTGTTTATAGGCACGATAAGTGAAGTAGCTATCAATGGACAAGACTAAGATCTCTGTAAGGCTTGGCATAGGCCCTACTGTAAAAGTATAACCATAAAAATAGTTTGATATTGAAAATAAATAAAAATAAATACTTATTAGGTGTCATTCTAAAATAAATAAAATTCAGTAATTTCAAAATTAATTTGTCTTCAAATTTACGATTTTTTTCATCGATTGATCTTCAAATTACGATTTGTTTATCGATTACTCTTCAACTTTACGTTTTTTTATCGATTGATATTAAAATTTACGATTTTTATCGATTTATCTTCAAATTTTGGATTTTTTATTGATTTATCTTCAATTTTTTTTATCGATTTATCTTCAAATTTTAGATTTTTTATCGATTCAAATTTTTTTTTTATCGATTTATCTTCTAGTTTAGAGATATTTGATTGATGTGTCTCCAAAATAAGGGAGTTTTAAATTGATTTGTTTCCAGATTTAGGGATTTTAAAATTGTAATATCTCTTAATTAAGGTGTTTTAATTTGAATTAGGGCCTATATCCAATTTAAGATACTGTGGTATTTCTAATTGTAGCCAAATACTTGGTAATTCCACGATCGCCGTACGCACTCATATATCGTTACCGCCATTCTACAACTGGTATAATAAAACACTAATTTAGTGTTTATGAATGAAAGACAAGGTATTCTAATGCGCTTCATATTCTACTTAAATGGAGATACTTTTTCACACATTTCACCCACTTTCAATGCTTTTTTCTTCTTTTGCAAACTGAGTTATAAGTTATAACTGTTGTTGAAAATGAATTGGCAAAGAAATAAGAAACCATTATTTTTCGAAATATTCGCGAAATGAATAATATATTGGTACTGCAATATTTGTATTGTTATATTTCATGATGGTGACATACTGTTTACGTAGTATTGACACCAGATGACTCACTCCTGAACGATAAGTATGGAGATGGATTGGCAATCACAAACCTCCATTCCTTATGCAGGATGATTCAAACCTAGCAGTTCTGGAGTCCGGTCGGTGTGCTGACCACCTGACCAATAAGGTTGGGATTTAACCTCGGAAAGTCAGCAATAAATGTTGTTAAATATCCGACGTCAAAATTGACATTGTTCGTTTAACTGCAATCAAGACAGTTTAACGAAATAATCATTGAGGTCAAGAGTTTTTCTTTAAGGAGCTAAACGAATAAGGTTAGGCTACTATTACGATGGTTGCCTATAGAGTTTAACAAATTGCGATTAAATTAATTAAGATCACATTTTAGACAGGATATATATCGCTATAGGCTGTTCATTAAACTCTACTTTTTAAGTTATTATCGATATTTTACAAGGTCAGCGAGTTAAAGACAAAACACATCATAAAACTAATTTTGTATAAACAAATAAAAAACAGTCTTGCAATTTTGTATTAAAAATGGGGAAAACACCCTATAATTTTGTCCAAATGTGTAATCAAATTTCTATATGTTGCACTAATAACAGAGAAAACAGCTTATTATTCTGTACTGAAAACGGATGTAAACACTTTTAATTTTGAACTAAAAATAGAGAAAAAGAAATGGATTTTGTCGAATTAGTAGCAAACTCCTAAAATTTTGTACTAAAAATAGAGAAAAATTGCTATTATTTTGTATTGACAACGGATGAAAACTTTTACAAATTTTTATTAAGTTAAGAGAAAAACTGTATATTTTGGTCTAAAACTGTAGTACAAATTCCACTAATTTTGTACAATAAATGTGTACAAAGACCAATAATTGTGTACTAAAAATGTGTACAAAGTATAATAATTTTGTACTAAAAATGTGTACAAAGTCCAATAATTTTGTACTAAAAATGTGTAAAAGGCCAATAATTTTGTTCAAAAATGTGTACAAAGTCCAA
>KZ878441.1:6357-21503 GCA_003456935.1 Machilis hrabei
GCAACAAACAATATACTAATAAAAATTCTAATTGAATTATTACATGACATGACAATAATAAATGCATAACTAAATTCAATCTGTAATATAATTGTTATTGAAATTTGAAAATTATGTGAATTTATTTTATCATTTATATTTTGCGTTTCCTTTTTCATTTTACTGACATCGGTCCTCGCTAAGTTTCCTTTCTGTTCTGTGTTCCTCTCTCTTCCTATCGCTATAGCACCCGGACGGGTGAATACAAGGAGCCGGGCAGAGGTTCCTGTTTGTCGGCAAAAACGTCACACGGAATGTGGCAAGGCCGTCAGTCATTGTGATTATCTTTTTAATATTTTGTAGATTTCTATTGGACGTGAAATTAATAATTACATTTAAGGAGGATGTCGGGCAGTATTTGATGCATTGAATTATCATAATTCAATAGCAATGGCTATTGTAGATGTAGAAAACTGAAATTAGTATTAATACATTTTTAAATCATATAACCTCGTTATCACAGTATACATACTACAATAGCCTAAATGCGTCGCTGCCTGTTGTCTTTAAATATTCTTAGTTATGTGCTGTTTTTTAATAAGTTGTTGTTGTAATTCAGATGGTCTTGATTTGTATATTACCTTTCCAAATATACATTGGGGTGGTAAAGTAAGATTTTCTGACCAATCAGTAGTAGGCCTATTAAAACTGTTGTGTAAATTGAGATTTGTCTTCCTACAAAACTCGTTATCAATCGTACATCAGCACGGTTCGTGGCCGGACTGGAATTCACGTTTACCAAGAAAGTGTTTGCTTCAGCTACGGCATTTGTGTAAAAGCTAGGCCGTGAATTTAAGTTTTTTTTTCTTTCAAATACCCACGAAAATATGAAGAGCAAGACTAAAAGAAAAAAAAACCACAAAGGAATAAGTAAGGAAAAGAATTAATAGTGAAATTAGTAAGCAGTCAGTCTTGCGTTCAATGGCTTTTCAAGACCGTTGAGACCATATTATTTTGTTACTTTGGATGAAAAACTTAGAAATTATTTTTCAACCAGGTGGCAAGATTTTTTTAAAACACCTGTATGTACATCCTGTATATACATTCAGGGTGGTCCATTAAAAAGGAATCACTCAATTATCTCTGAATATGAAGATGTGAGTGAAAAATGTTTAAAATAAAATAAGAATTATTTCAAGGGGGCCATATAATGAGCTTAATATGATTTTTATAAATTCACATTTTCAAGGTCATTTTGAGGTCAACTTTCGTTTTTTTTTAAATGGATCCTTGTATGTTTGATTTGGGCATGGTAAAGAACAGCTGTAGACAAATTCAAACAACTAGTATTTGTTCCTCCATGGAACTGGAAAATATTGCTATCAAGGTCTACAGTTAAAGAATGATTGACTGCATTATTATTTTACTTCCAATTACCAATGATGGGCTATTTAGGAAGGTGAAGAGGAGTGATTTTAAGAGCATTTTTTAGTAAAACAAAGAAACATCCATGCTTGAGTGGGATTCGAACCCAAGAACTATCAGCCCAGAGGCTATAGCTACCTACTAGGCTACCGAGACCAACAGAGTTAAAGAAGCGTGTGCATGGCGTCGCCTTTTAATGCTCTATATCAAATTAAAATTCATGTTCGTTTTTTAAATCATATTTAATGTAACTAAAAACTTCTTCGTATTGAGAAATGGACACAATAAAAAGGCGTCGCATTATTGCAGATATCATTTTAACGTCAATGATATTAAACTGAATGATCTTTCATAGTTGCAGAAAAATATCCCTTTCCCCCAATGTTCAGATTTCCTCCTTGTTTAACTCCCCTGGGGTCGAAGATATAGAAACACTTTTAAGACGAAGGTTTCTTGAAAAAATCATCTCGATTGAACGGTGAAGGAAAAAAAATAGGCCTACCTCTTTTCATTTAAAAGAAAAGTTTACCTCAAAATTACCTTGAAAATGTGCATTTACAAAAACCATATTTAGCTCATTATATGGCCCCCTTGAAATGGTTCATATTTTATTTTAAACACTTCACTTATGTCTTCGAATTCGGAGTTAATTGAGTAGTTCCTCTTAAATGGACCACCAAATATCTATATATATATCGGCACCTTTTTTTTGTGCTTCAATTGAAAATGACCCATAGACATACATTTATGCAGTTGCTGTTTACAATGTTTCATAACCTTAAAATGTTGTTTAACAATGGCGAGATATATAGATTAATGCACTTGTTCTTGACAGTATGGTGACATAGTTAAGAATCCCCGAAGGGGCCTACAAACGGTACCAACATTACACACAATAATATGTGTCGTGGAAAAATATAATTCTTTACCTGGAAAAGTCAGGGAATTTCATATCCGGGATTCTGTAGCCACCCTGTGGTAGAACACCTTGGTTCATTTGATGTTAGTGCTTTTATTTCATCCTATCTCAGCATTCAAGATAACTGCCAGGAAATAGGGTGACCAGTGTAGTTTTTAATGTCTTATACTTGTAGATTTAGTATACCGTTGGTAAAATTAAAGATTAAAACTTATACTGTCAACTCCAATGACTTGTGTGTGTATTGTGCTTGATATGTATTTTTAATAAAATAATTATTTTCTTTATTTCGCAGTTAGTGGAATATAAAACTAATATGAGATTAGAAGAAAAACGAAAGCAAGCATTAGATCAACATTTAAGTTTCATAGTCGATCAGACAGAGAAATATTCATCTTGGCTAACTGAGAGTATGAACAAAGCCGGTGGTGGTGGTGCCAATAATACCTCTATTACGTCATCAAGAGCTTCATCGGTGACACGGGTGGACAGTCAACATTCAGATGATGGTAAGAGAATTATAAATAGTTAACTATTGAGCTAGTTACTCTGCTCATTTTTTTAAAGAGTATTAGTTAATCAGTTTAAAAATGCTTAAAGGCAAGAAAAGTTGTGAAAGTATTTATTAAACCCCTCTTACAGTAATACACTTAATTGCAGAAAGAATCTCAGAATCTTTTTATTCCTAAATACTTGCTTGTGTATGATGATAGCAATGGTACAGATCATTGTACATTTGCTTTCAATGTATGTAATGGGTACACTGGAGGTTTACTGAAATTGTTCAGAGTGAATGCTTCAGACACCCATATAATTCATGTGTACTTTTTATGTTACAATTAATTTCTTTTAAAAATATATGCAGCTTTATCTGGTATATTTTCACAATTTTGTATTACTATAATGGTAACAAGGTACATGATATGTTAAATATGTTAAAATCACTGATGCCTTAATTTACTGAGAAATTGTATCATCCTTGGTGGGAATGGAACTCATTCGCCAGCCCATGTTGACTATTCTTAACCTTAGACTAGTTGGCTGACTGATCAAGATGTTAACAGTAACCTGGTATTTGGGGCTTCATACTTCTAGCTTAAATAACTATTCAGTTGTAAAGATTATTATTCATTTTGAATTAGATGGTATTGAAACATATTTAGCTTTTAGACATATGTTACACTGGAAGTTTTCTTTCTCAAACATTTATTAAAATGGGTGATGTGTAATACTATTGAGAGATTCTATGACTCTTTAGGTACCAGAAGTCAAGACCGGAATTTGTGGGGCCAATTTTTCTAAGACAGAAGAAATCGTCAACATGGACTACAAAGTGTCCTTGCCGAGGTTGATAGATTTACTTGATAAAATTAAAAATCTTTCATTAAAAATAATTATCTTGAGAGTGAAAACTTCAATTCAGGAGGAAATAAATTAATAGGTAGAATTAATTGACCTAATTTGGACAACTGTACGTTTGATCACTGATCTTTGTTTTATTGTTATTTTACATTTTCTCCTATATTTCATCATGCCTCTTCTTTCTCTCCATTTCTTTATTCCTATTGATTTTAGCACCTTATTTTCACCATTTTTTCCGCACTNTATATTATTCCCTCTTTTGAAATTAATTTCTCTTCGTCTATCTTTTCTTTCCCATCTGACTCTTCTATGTTTTTCCATTCCCCATTTGCCTCATTTCTTCACTAATTTTTTTTTTCTTGACCCTTCCTTTGCCTGTGTGCATTTCTCATTCACATTTTCTTCGTTCTCGACTTTGATTTTTTTTTTCCTCCTCCTGCTTGGTGTAGTGGTTAGCACAGACACAGAGGTTGTGGGTTCAAATCCCACATAAGGCGTGGATGTTTGGGACTGTCTATTTGTCTTCAAAAAAACAGAACAAGATATGCTTACTGTGTTTAAATGACCCATAAGTTGTTGATAGGACATTAAACAACACATATCATCATCTATCCCTTCCATTTCTTTCTCCTTACTCTCTTTGGTGTGCCTGAACGATGTCGATGTTCTATAAGGTTGCCAGATGATAATTGCATCAAGAGTCCGGTGTTGAGCTCTAAGAGTCGCATAACTTCAGGAATGCACGAGTTGTTGTTTTAAAAAACAAAATTTGTAGATTAATGAACAAGGCAACAGTCTCGTCTCTGCTCGTACNACTTTTTATTTTTGCCTGTTTGAGCGTTCTTTCTTCCTTTCTGAATTCTCTTCTGACTGGAGTTATAAACCCATGTCACATGTACCAATATACACAAGCTTTTTCTATGATAAATGTTCTGTTTTCAGGTGTTCAGTCAAATAGTTTCATTTGTTTAGATTTGGGAGAACTGGAGGTTTGTCAGTTGCAGTTTAACAAGTTAAAAAGATCTACCTTACTGTAGTAAAACTATCTATTCAACATTTAAGTTTCAGTGTACCTTCTGCATCTACTTTTGAAAACAAATTTTTATTTTAGAATAAATATTTTTCTGTAATATTGTAAGTTTAGTCTGTAAAAGTCAGGGAATTTCAAAACCTTGAAAGAGTGGCCACCCTGAACTAGCGGGATTATGGATTATTCTACTTGTCATAAATGAAAACAGCTAGGCAATAAACATCAACAGATGATTGACATGGTGGTGTTTGGCTTCACAATAAATAATTTGAAATCGTGCTTGATTTCCAAACGAAGCTTGTAATGTTAATGGGGACTGCAAAATGGTTTTATAAAATGAAAAAAGCTGTAATATTAGGCTATTGATAATTGTTTGGTTATTTTTTTTTTGTCTGTGTTGAATATTTTTTACATTGTTTTTTTAATATGTTATTGAAGAATAGTCTGGTTATCCAATTTGTGATGACTTTTCCCCACGATTTACAAAATTCCACACACAAAACCTTCTACCGGCCTTTCTATAGTTTGCAATTTAGCCAAAGTTATACACGTGAGTTATCATGCAGTTATCTGTCTGATGAACATAAATGTGTTTCACTACGCCCATTATAAATTATTCACAGATAACTGAAGTGCCAAACGACAATGACTAAGCGTCAGCCATACACAACTTGTTCATTAATAATTCAGGTAACAAAAGACGAATGATATGCCATTTAGACTTCATTGATTTCTTTGCTTGTTTTTACCTCATTGACAAAACAGTATATTCACAAATGATACAACTGGACTAACATAGGAAAGTTAAATATGGAGTCTATGGTCTATATTATTTATATGTTAGCTGACCTGCTTGGTCTAGTGGTTAACACAGCACTTTGGCCCAAGAGGTTGTAGGTTCGAATCCCACGTAAGGCATGGGTGTTTCCGATGTCCATTCATCTTCATTAATCACAATAAATATTCTTTATCGTCCTTAAATGACCCANCAGGTGTCGATAGGANNTTAAACACTACATATCGTAATCATTATTTATATTAGGATAATAAGTTATNTTGAATTTGAGTAACCTAAATATCTTTCACTTTTTTTTTTTTTTTTTTTTAAAAAAACAAAGTAACTTTCATATGCTAAGTACAGTTGTATCATTTGTGAATATACTTTTTTGCCAAGTAGAGAAATCAATGAAGTCTAAACGGCATATCATTCGTCTTTTGTTACCTGAATTGTTCATGAACAAGTTGTGCATGGCTGATGCTTAGTCTTTGTCGTTTGGCACTTCAGAGAGTTATCTGTGAATGATTTATAATAGGAGTAGTGAAACACATTTATGTTCATCGGACAGTGTAGTGTACTGCATGATAACTCACATGTACCTCACTGTTTTCTACCAGAGGAGCTTAGACCTGGGAAGGGTTCTGAAAGATTGGCGTGCTGCTAACGTAATTCAGATATATAAATCTGGAGACAAACATGATCCAGCAAATTACAGACCAGTGTCGTTAACGTCTATCTTCTGTAAAATACTGGAGCATATTATATGTAATGAAACATCTTGACACCAATAATGTACTCATTGAACAACAACACGGATTTCGTAAGGGGTTTTCATGTGGAACGCAATTGCTTTTGATGTTGCAAGATTTAGCTAGTACTTAAGATGAGGGAAAGCAGGTTGACCTTATATTTTTTTACTTCATTAAGGCATTCGATAAAGTGCCGCATGCTAGACTTCTTTGCAAGCTACGTGCTTATAATCTTGATATATCATTGATAAACTGGATTTTGCCTTTTTTATCAGGCAGAACTCAAAGAGTAACAGTAACGGGTTGCAAGTCCGATGCGGCTGCCGTCGTTTCCGGGGTGTACCCCTGGGGAGTGTGCTGGGTCCATTGTTGTTTTTATTATACATAAATGATATATCATCGCGAGTTCAGGTTACGGTTAGGCTTTTTGCTGACGATACAGTTCTTTATTGAGAAATCGGCAGTGAAGATGATTCTAAAGCATTACAAGAATCACTTAACCTCTTACAGGATTGGTGTAACACATGCAGCTTACACTTAATTCAAAAAAGTGTTCGGTAATGCAAGCGTCGAGATCTCATCAAAAGGTATTCAGTAGGTGTACTCTTCATGGAGAAACGTTAAAAGTAGTGACAAAATACAAACAATTGGGCTTTATTGTTAGTGATGACCTTTCGTGGAATTCTCATATAAGTTATATCGTGGGTAAGGTGCTACGTACACTTCGGTTTCTTCAGAGGATCTTCGTCCGATGTCCACAATATGTTAAACAAATTGCGTACAATACATTAGTACTCCCTATTATCAGCGTTTGGGACCCCTATGGAGTAGGGTTACAAAATCATGTTCAGTCAGTACAACAAAGGGTAGCTAGATTCGTTTTGGGCCAATGGGATAGGATGGATAGTGTAACCGAGATGTTAGAGCAGTTANGTTGGGAGGGAACCTTGCAATGTATATCGTGTAGAATTAGGAGATTAGAACAGTTAACCAGTTCTCATTCTCAGGTAAATGTGGGTGAGGTTATACAACCTGCAACTTACATAGCTAGGTGCGATCGTGTGGATAAAATAAAGGAAATCAGATGCAAGACAAACGCGTACTTTTGGTCCTTCTTTCCTAGAACGATTCGAGATTGGAATCGCGTTAACATGGATTCGTAACATATGGCACTGTCGTACCCCTGCCAAATGCCATTATGGTGATTGCAGGATAAGATGTAGATGTATAACTTAAGGTAAGTTGCAAACTATACAAAGGGCAGTAGAAGGTTTTGTGCATGTAATTTTGTAGCTCCTGAGGAAAAGTAGTCGTGGATTGGATAACCACCCTACAGTAATGTAAAGTTGGCATCACATTAGCTGCAGTTGCTCTTGGCTGAAGTTATTAAAAAGGTAGCCTTGGCATACGTTTTTGGGTAGATATTAATGTAAATGTTTCTAGGTCTAAGTGATGTGTATTTTGCAGACGAATTTGAGCCAACACAAGGTTCTAGTGATGATGAAGAGACAATAGCCAAAGCAGAGGAAGAAACGGTTAGTGTTCCAAATGAAGTTGAACTTTTGAAGAAAGAGTCTGAAGTTCCTATGGATCAGTTGTTGGCAGAACTACCTCCTGGCTATCTAAAAAGAGAGGTATTTGTTTTTCATCCCAAGTCCAGTAGTCTTGAATTAATACATACGCAACTTTTTGTGTATTAATGATCTTTAGAACTTGTAGCTATTTAGCAGGTTTTTGCTACCTGAGGCTTCTAAACATTTGATTGCTTATTAAACTCAAACTAGAGTGTGTAGTTTGTAAACTTTAATGGCTATAAATGTGATTCATTACAAATTAGACTTTATTTAGTGTAGAAGATAGATAGCGCTATCAGAGTTGTAATATGACATTCTGGCTTGGACCTATGGACCTTAATGATAACATTTACTACATGTGCTGTGTAAGTCCTCATTTAATCAGTATATGGCTGGATTAAAAGTATTTGTTGAAGATTCGGCTGGCTTTACTTTTTATTTATTCAGAACCAGCAGTTTCAATTTGTTTATACACTGTGCGGTCCAAAAGTTCCCGGACTAAGGCAATAAGCACTAAAAACGGAACGTTTTGTGTTTATTTACTCAATATTTGATCCATTTGATGCAATACAGTGGTTAGCACGAGTCTTCTGCGGGAATCGCGTTTCGCTTGTCTGTCACTGCTTTCTGAATCTCCTTAATGATGTCGAATCTTGTACCCTTCAGCTACAACTTCAACTTCGGGAACTCTCGTCACCTGTGATAATCTTGTCCAGAAAGTTCTCGTCATCATTAATCATATTTAACAGATCTCTGCATTCGCCAGCTCGCTCATTCATTGGCTATCGCGTCAAGGCATGCGGGACAGATCTGGCGCACAATTTTCGTTTTTGCAAATCTTCGTGTAAAATCCGTAGAACCACTGTTTCCGGGATGCCGAGTGTTTCTGCTACTAACCGAGACGTCACTTTTCAATCTTCTTTGACCACTGGCCACGGCGGCAATGTTGTCATCAGTTGGACTTGTTGTCGGCCGGCNACTTCGTTCGTCGTCCTTGACCGACTCCCTACCCTCTCAAAACTGTTTGTGCCACTCAAAAATTGTTGTTCGACCTACTGCTGGATTGCTGTAAGCCTTCTACATCAGTTCCATTGTCTTTGAAACCGAAAAATCGGTTTTACAGCAACATTTTATTGCCACATGTTGTTCCTCCTTCACATCCATCTCACGACGTTGACACTGGGCAACAGTAATAGTTGGTGGGAGACGTACTTTCTTCACAATGATTACCACTACACTGACGCCAATATGCACTCTTGTTCGAAACGCGCTATACTACGTAGTTCAACTGCGGTCCAGTAGATGGCGTTGGTAGGACAGCGGTAAAAACTTCAGTCCGGGAACTTTTGAACCACACTGTATGTGAATGGCATCAAAATTTTTCCAACATTATCTGTTACAGATTTGAACAGATTGCTGTTGCAAAGAGCTAATATAAGTTTTTCACTGAACATTTACTTTAATTTGTTTTTGGAATATCCATAGGCCTCCTTGCCAATGTATTCACTCAGTGTTTGTGTAATAACAAAGTTGTGTAAATTTATGTATCTGAATTAAGCTAATTTCAGAGAATCAAATGTTAAACTGATTTATTACCAGAGTGCTGCATCTTTATTATAAAGATAATTTTGTATTCAGTGAAATATCTCTCTCTTNTTTTTTTTTTCAAGTGTTTTTGGTATCATTCTCTTGCGGTAAGTCTTTATCGCCTGGAATTATTCATGTATGGCATTTATTTTATTTACTTTAACGGTTGTAGGAAATTTGGAAGCTGTGATTTTGTTTTTTATTGTTGTTGCAGGATGAGGACATGCTCTCGAGTAAAGAGAGTGAAAAGCTTGAAGACGAGGAATTCCAAGCTTCGAATGAGTCTGAATCTGATGACGAGGCAACAATTGAAGAACAGGAAAATGCAGAAGGATCTCAAAACCATGAACAAGAACTGAATGAACTAAATGTAAGTTCACTATTTTACATGTTTATCAGAAAATAGTTATTTAATTCAGGTCTTACTCAGGCATATTGATGTATTTCTTAAGGAACTGATTTACATGTGCAGTTTTGATGCCAGTGTAAGTGGTGGTTGTTTACAGGTGGTGGACAAAAATATGACAACCCCCAGTGTTTGGGTGAAATAGATGCCATTGGGACTGCAAATTTCTTTGTTTTCTCCATATAATATGAATCCTTAGAATGGGTAGGAGGCAGCAGTTGATGTGTGGGCATTGTGCTGTGCAGTTTATAGTGGATAATGTCCGAGCTTACAGAGTTTCAAAGAGGGCAAATTGTTGGTGCCTGCCTAGCTGGTGCTTCTGTGACCAAAATGGCCAGTTTATTTGGCATATCGAGAGGCACTATGTCCAAGGTCATGACAACATGCATTGTTTCCAGAAAAACCTCGTCAGATAAACACAATTGTGGAATAAAGTGTAAACTGAGTGATAAGAGACACGAGGTTAAAGAGGATTGTGACCACGAATAAGAAATCAAGTGCTACGAAAGTGANTTCTGAGCTGAATGTCAGTCTTGCAAACTCTGTGTCTACAAAGACAGGAGGTGGGAACTCCGTAAGCAACTGTGTCTACAAAGACAGGAGGTAGGAACTCCGTAAGCAAAATATTCATGGTCGAGCAGCAATTGACAAACCACTGGTGACCCATGTGATATATATTTGTCCATTCCATGGAGAATTTAGGCTTTCTTGGATGCAAAAGGTTGCCGTACACCATATTAGGGAGGTATTTCCATATTTTTGTCCACCCCTTGTACATCAGAAATGAGAATGACCACGTCTGACACATTATGCTTAATTCTGCGACAAATGTAGTCGCCACAAATGTCACAATCGAGGTGGACACACGTTAACAACAATTTACTACTCTGCCAAGCGACAAAAAACTCAAAACACTAGCGACGCCTGGCCACACGTGGGTGCAACATTTGTTGTGTACTTGGTATATGCAAGTGTACGTTTGTCTAATAAAAACAGATAATGAATCGTGGGTTATTGAGCAGACAAGCAATATAAGCATTATGTTTACTCCTAGTTCGTCGACATCGGCAAATACAGCAAGCAGAGGACGTGGTGGGTCCATCCCGTAATATGTGACAGATAAATAAATGGGAAGTTTGTGCTACTACATCGCAAGCTAAAGGAATATCTAGACAAATGTTTTGAATATTACAGGATGTCGTTTGAAGTACTCTTATCTGTGAGAAAATAAGAAACTCTAACTTGCTTGTTATAATGATCCAGATCATACTTAATAAGCTTCAAATGAAAATTTACTACATAAAGAATAAAATACAGGGTGAGGCGGTAAGTCCTGATCCAGGCTAATAACTTTGGAACGGATAATGCTAGGTGAAAAATGACCACCTACTGTTATAGCAATACCCTATTGGGCAATTTAGTGGTGTACCTTACAATGACCTTGAACCCATGCGTCAAGGTCATGTAATATGCATTTTGAAAATGGCGTGAGATACGGCTAAACTTTGAATTAGGGAAATCTTCAGCATGGTAATTTACGTATGAATACACTTTAATCTTACAACAAATACATACCATACCTACAATACAGAGTCCAACACAATTCAAATCCACAGGATGGCTGACCAAAGTTCAATAGTCACACAGTTAGCTTTAATGCAACGAATATTCAAAATGACCACTCTCAGCAACAATGCACGGTTGTAGGCGGGCCACAATGTTGTTTCGCATATTGTTTAACATGTCTGCAGTAATGGACCTGCAAGCAAAAACAATAGCTTCTTTCAAATCGTCCAAACTGTTCAGTGGATTAGCAGTAAACAACCAGCTCGCGAAGAGAACACCTATGTATCACCATTCTTTAATACCTGATTCAAATTCTCACAAAGGCATTCTTGTACACGTAACAACTGCAAATACAGAACCACGGTTGGATCACACCACAACTAACAATTTCGACAATTGTGTACACACTTATTTGACTGATGCTGGGTAGCACTGGCAAAATGCCTATGCAATACCCAAACCAACCCATACTGTACGTAGATGGGACTGTTTGTTGTAAGTATTATGGAAACAGATACATTGTTGCTGAGGGTTGCATTAAAGCTAACTGTGTGACTATTGAACTTTGGCCAGCCGGCCGTCCTGTGGATTTCAATAGTGTTGGACTGTGTATTTATTGTAGGTATGGTATGTATTTGTTGTAAGATTAAAGTGTATTCATACGTAAATGACCATGCTGAACATTTTCCTAATTCAAAGTTTAGCCGTATCTCGCNCCATTTTCAAAATGCNTATTACATGACCTTGNNGCGTGGGTTCAAGGTCATTGCAAGGTACACCATTAAATTGCCCAATAGGGTAGGGTATTGATATAACAGTAGGTGGTCATTTTTCACCTAGAATTATCCGTTCCAAAGTTATTATCCTGGATTAGGACTTACCGCCTCACCCAGTATAACATTATACTTGAATATATAGCTACGTCAGAGGCCAAGCCTTTTCCTGTATTTCATTACTCTACATATCCTCTACAGATAAAACTCAACATCACTTCCCCACTCCCTTTCTGGTTCATAGTTGTTGAGTTAGCTTTGAAGCCTAAGTGACATAATGTATGGTGACCACTTAAGGCAGAGGCTGGCATAAATTGCAATCAGAAATATGCTACAAGTAATTTGAGGCTTACAGCACTGCATATTGAAGCCAGGTACAACTACCATGTACTTACGGGGCACCTACTACAACCTTACACTTAACTATAAACAGAAAATGTAACCATTAAGTAAACACGATGTTAAAGTAATTGTTAAGTAACACAAGGATGTGTATCACCCAACACTAACTAGGACTTCACTAGGAAGCGTAGTTACCCATTTAGTGAAAAATTATAGAAGTGTTACTCATAATGTGTCGTATTCCATGGTTTATTAGGTTTAGTCGCCTGAGGAAATAAATGTGTACAAATAGAAAAAGAATCTTAAAAACTGTTGTCGACTTTTTGTGCTATTGAAATTAATAAAAAACATTAATGAATTACATCTGCATTTGTGGTACAGCTTAACGCTGCACATCAAGACGTCACTTCATTAGAAAGAAATTCAAATATAATGCGTGACGGGTTTTCGTATGTAATACGCAAGTAAACTTCCAGTTACTTCGTTAAGTAGTGACACCATTCGGCTGATTTTGGCAGTTGTCGTCACCATTGAACAGGCACAAATAAAACTCAAACGACAGCCAGAAAATTGCGCGACAAATGTAGCACATGTGGTTGGTTGAACTAGCAACAATTGTCGCAAGAAAATGAGCCGAGGTGTATTCATCTGCTCCCATTTAACTCAATAGCATGCATTTCTTGAGCTTCTTTTTGTCGCAGAATTAAGCAACAAATGTTGCACGTGTGGCAGTGGCCTTAAAGTCATCTGGGGATTGAAATAAAACCAAGACAGTGGTATAAGTGAACTGGGAAGCTTAGAGTGGGCTAGGCATCTCCTATGGGTCCTTGTACAGCAAGGTAACAGATGCATTACATTTCTTAACTAACTAAAAAAAAAAATTACCATCTGATTGACTTCAGTTTGTTAAAATTGATATTGTTTAATGTCTGAATTTGAACACAACAAAATACAGATTTGTATTATGAGATTAACATATTTTATATTAATATTCTATGGGTACCCACAGTACACTTGAATTGGTGTTTATTTATCATTATTGTAATCTGTTTCAACTTTTTTCCTTACAGGAGGAAATGAACATTCCGATAGAGCAGTTGTATGAAAAATATGCTGCTGCATATGAAGAAATGGAAGAGAATTCAAGTGAAAAAAATGAAGTTGAATCGGCAGAAAATGAACTAGAAGCAGGTACATAAATATATTGTAAATATATCTTTAGTGTACTACAGGTGCTGTAGTGTCAGTTAGTGAAAAGATTTATGTACCTAGTGATTCATTCAAATTGGCACATTCATTGTCCTTGGGTCTGGATCTGATTTCAGGTGGTGAAATAATATTGCAGTTCTTTTTATTATTTTGTATTGTGAAACAAAACAAGCTTGACCCTTTTTGTCGTTGGTGATATAGGTATACTTTTTATGTATAGTTTAAGTAAATAATTAGCATTTTTTTTGTAATTTAAAACACGTAGTAGGTATTAATTATAAAGCAATTAATTTGCAATTTTTTTCATTAATGTTTGGTAGGGAATCCTTTGGCTTTGATTATTACTTCTATCCTGCTTGGCATCGAGTCAACCAGTCCATGGATTTCTCCAGATGANATAACCTGAGCCAGGATCAAATTAGAACTTCATATGTAAGGTCTGTGTTAATGGTTGGCGTGTAACTTGATATTAGTTTCAGTCAATGCCAAAGGTATTCTGTTGAATTGAAGAGAGGCTTCATTTATCTTGAAAATTGTATTTGCAAATTACAACGAGAAATCAATCTTGGCTTAAAAATTTATTGTTGGAAAAGAGAAAGTAGACTGCAGACTGAAATGATATAGGCTCTAATCCCTCATAAGACATGGTGTTTGTGTAAAGACCAGCTTCGTTTCTACTTTTATTTCTACATATGATGCGTTTCAGTCATTAATAAGTGGCTGGGTAATTACGTTTTCAGATCCATTAAGGGTGTTGGCTACGGCCAGGTCAAAAATTACTCTCCCCGAGAACAAACCGCTTAATTTCTGGCTTACCTTGAGCAAATCTGGGAAAGTAATCCACGAGAGACATAGAGCAAAGCCTTGCATTTATTTTGGTGTAAAGTTTTCTAAGACTAATTAAAATCTAATATGTTTAAATAGGTGAATACTACTATTTTAGCCAAAATTGCCGAATTCACCTAATTACACATATTATATTTTAATTAGTCTTAGAAAACTTTACACCAAAATAAAATGGAAGGCTTAGCTCTATGTCAGAAATTAAGCTGTTTGTTCTCCGGGGGCGTGAATTTTGCCCTGACCGTATCCAACACCCTTAACCGTTTGCGGTCCATTTATTTTTACATGTGCTTCCCCATCAGGTCTTAATTAATTAAGTCCAAAAAACAAGAAAAGTAAAATAAATATTTGGTATTTAAGTTTTTTTTAAATTAAAGTATTTATAAATGTCAGTTATACAAACCTTTACAAAATTGTTGACAGGCCGACAGTCTATGGCAGGGGGTGCAATACACTTATTTGTATGTTTTTAGTGTGTGGTACTTGGCAAAGCAGGTGTTTTCTGTAAGCAACCACTTCATGTTTTTTCAGTTTCATTTTTTCAGGAAGCCCTTTCCTATTTTGATGGATAGTATCAGTCAAATAAATATTGTTTTGCAAAAGT
>KZ878454.1:9782-22032 GCA_003456935.1 Machilis hrabei
GATGTAAAAGATCCCACCTCCGGCTATGTGTCGGTTGAGTGACAAAATTCAAAATTCAGTTATCCTGAAGCGTCATTACGACGCGGACGGGGTCTCCATTAGACCTAAGATGTCATAACAGTGGGACCATAATCCAATAGCTATAGCTATAGCTATATTTGCCTGGCGTATTGTTATTAACGATCGCTGATTGGCTGACTGCCTTACGAAAACGCAAGAAGTTGGGAGATAAACTTCGTTTTTTAGGATTCCGTATCTCCTTACGTCGGCCTTAAAACTGGAAGTTGAATTCTGGGGTAGCCAGTTATTGGGATTCCGTTCCGCTTCCGTCACCACTATAGAACGGGCATTAGAGTTCTGGCTATTCTTACACAAAGCGTCAGACAAACAGCGACTCAATTTCTAAAAGTAGGTTCTAACCTTCTAAAAACAGAAAACACGTCGGTACAAGCCTGGTTAAGAACTACAGCCTCCTACCGACCAATCAGAGAAGTTTACTATTCATTTCCAACTTCAAAAATATACATAATTTGCAGCTCACGTTTCAACATTAAAGCACACCATTCAAAAACAATGAACACATTAAGTCTGGATAAACCAGACTTCCCGATAGCTTTAGATGTCAACTATTCTTAATCTTAACACCAACCACATAGCGTGCGTTCCTTGTAAAATAGACAGACTCTTCAGCTCAACTTTACACTCTCAACTCTAGTAACAAAACAATCAGCACACTAGGTCATGATATAAACGACTATCCCGGTGTCTTGAGAGTTCAACTATTGTTACACATGGTGTTAGATAAAATTAGTTTCAGTACCTTCAAGAAAACTCTTAACTTCTAAAAATAACCCAACATTTATAATCACAGTAAACACGTCTAAACAAGTCACGTTAATAACTACTGCTTACTTGCGAAAGCGTATTTACCAGCGAAAGTGTTTTAAGGTAGCATACTTCCTCATAATGCTTGAGCATGTTGTGTTATTAGTATTTGTATTTAGAGTGTACCAACTCTGTCACATTACGGAATATTTTTACTCTATTTTTCTAGATTCTGTCGTAGAGCCCTTGCTTAACGACTTCCAACATGTTTACTCTTTTTTGTGTGTGTTATTGTACACTTAACATTTTATATTTTCATGTTTTGCACAAACGTAATACAATTGATGGGTTCAGTCAGAGATAGACACACTCCGACCGATGTTCTGATTCGTGTAAGGTAAAAACAGTACATACAAACTGTATTAGTTTTTATGTAAACTGTTTTATTACAAGTCAAATAATATACCATATCAATATTGAACATGAAGTGTAAACATTAATAAATAATGGTTTAACTTGCTTTCGTTTAAAAACCTGGCTAATGACTATCTTCGATGAAACCCTTCTGTTATTTGTAGAAGTCTTGCAACTGAACAGATAAACAAGCACACCCATTATAAATTGCTTCATAAATATAAGAAAAATGCACTGTTGTACGCTACAGCTAAAAGCACATCACTGATAGATGTACTAAAACATAGGAGGATTAAGAATGGAAAACTAATGACTTAAACAAACAGAGTCCTTTTCTCTATTAACGGTAGACAAGGTTTTCATGAAATTGTTAAAAACATTTAGTGCTTTGGGATTACAGAGGAACGAGTTCATGAATAAAATCAATGTTTATTATTAAGTTTACCATTAATTTACATAAAGTCCATTGATGTGTTATTCTAGTGTAATGAAAATGCTGTATTATTTTTTTAATAAAATATTTAGTATTGATCAGGAGAAGCCAGCGATAGATAAAAAACGTTGTTTCATGTCATATTCGAAACTATAATGACGATTATGAGTGCGTAAGAAACATAAAGATGAAATTAATTGTAAGTTGTTTCACGGAAATAGTAGTATTTTATATCTTCAAATATTACCTGCAGTAATCATTATGTAGAATAAATCGACTAGTCTTAAGTTAAATGTGTTCGTCTTTTATGACTAGTTGCTGTTAAATTTAGCAGTTTGTAATGCATCAGCTGATATTTTTCAGCTTTGAAATCCAGGTATCCTGCTTCATCTGTGACAATTCAAACTCTTTGATCGATATTTAAAGATTGACGATTGTACCTTTCTACTCACAGATTATGAAATTAGTCCCATCCGTTCCAGCAAGATGAAAGTAAATACCTTTATTGGATTTCAAATAAGAATCATTAAAGATAAACTGTTTAATTATACTTGCTTATGTTTCGGTAACTACATATTACTTTCTTCAGTATATACAAAGTATTCATACCTTTTTCATCTCAAGGCAAAACAATAGCGTAGCCTCAGTAAGGTAAAAAAGGTGAATTTTTTAAGCAGCATGCAACTGGAAAAGTTAATATATTATTTTACATACTGCAAATACTATTAACTATTTTGGTCACAATAACCATGTACTTCGATTTCGTTAACATTTCTCCGGGAAACGACGAGTTGTCATTCGCAAATTGGTATGATTTTATTATTATCCAACCATTCTTTNTGATGTTATTATGCTTTCAATATTTATATTTATATTTTTATTAAGCTCAAATCAGTAGTACTAATGCGAGCCTTAAACATTTAACTCATGTAACCTATTTTGTTCAAGCCTAAATCTAGTGGATCACATCCTTTGATTAGCATTCCCTTTTTTGAACGTGTATGCTTTTTTTTACGATAAGCAACTCACGAAAGCACCGTGAGTGCCTAAAGTAAACATAGATATAGGATGTAAGCAAGAGTTTATGAATCTTTGTTTTGAAGGTTTAAAGATTGTATGTATCAGGGAAAACAGACGACGGCAGAGAGTAAAAAGTTTGGAAACTGACCGTGCAGGGATGACACCAGACACTTTGCCTACTGGTACGAACATAGGTAGCAGCAGGAGGAATTAAAGATGCGAGCGCAGCAGCTCATCATCAGTTTGACTCTTTAACCTAGTACACTCAATTTTGAACTTGTATCCATCATCTCTTTGACTCTTTAAACACGACAAACGTAGACACGTGACCCAAGATGGCCACTGCTACATCCGACATATGGTATACGACAGTATGTGGAATGGGCTTTAAAGGCTACTTTGTTTAGTAAATGCTATACGATTAAAAATTCTACTGTTTGATGTCAACGAAGGTAATCACAAGAGTTATTTCAAAATGCATAGTAGATATGCAAACGGACCCAAAAAATATGGAACGGGAAAACCACAGTGAAGCTAGATATGACAGTGAGGAAATAAAAGTGATAAAGAAAGATGATATTCAAATAGTTCGGACACTTGTCAGACTACTTAAAGAATTAGTGGGTAGTGGTGTTAAGGCTGTATAAAGAATGTGACGGGTGGTGAAGTGTAATTATTAAGAAAGGGGTTACAAGAATATACAGTAGACGAACTTTCATTTAAGGGCGNCAGGTTAAAAAACAACAAAAGGAACATATCATGGTGCAAATGCCTATTCAAGTGTTGCCGTGCTGTTAAACCCTACATCATCATCATCATTGGATGGTTAAAGTTATTTCTTAGCCTCAAGCAAATGGTCATTTTAATTTCATATGAAATTGTAGAAGTTCTTATATCAATTTCAAATGATAAAACAAGCTTTCTTACGGTACCTTTACTATGTTGTCACATATGTATATAATGGGGAAATTTATTCAGTCCACCTCCTCTATTAGTTTGGCCGTTAAGATAATTGATGTGAACCTGTAGGTACTCAGCATTGTGTTGAATCACATAAAGCATGATGGCTGTGGTTTTCCATTTCACCAGTGGTGGCCAGACTTCTGGATCTAGTGAACTGCCATGTTATTATGGGATACAAATATTCACGTTTTATTGGATTGAAACGAATTCTTAAATACTACTAATAAAAATTATGTCAATAGTAAATTACATGTAAGAGAATTCGGGTTCAGTTTCCACATCTCCGTTCCTCGAAATCTGATATACCCATGGATGAGATTTTTGTTAAAATTTCTTCAATATTGATTTTGGCAAATAGGAATGAAATAAAAAGTAAAAACTGGATTAAATTACCGGTACTTTATAATATTGAAGCCATCTCTCCAATCCTTGAAAAAAAAATTTGTTACATTATATTTCAAAAATACTGTGGTTTTCATTACCCATTTCTAGGTTATTTTTTTCCAAAATTTGAGAATTTCTTCAAATGTTCTCTGTCTATCTGCGATTTTAAAAGTATCAACTTTTGTTTCTATATGCTTAAGGTTCTGCGGCACCTCGCCTTTCCGAAATGAACGTCGTTTTGGGTTATTGAAGTTTTTTCGGAATCACTAGTGGATTTGTAGAATCGGAGACTCGGCGAGTTCTTCGTCAAATATGTAGAACTATTCGGTCTATTACTCGCCATCGTTAGTGGAAATCTTCCAACGTTTCGCCTCATGCTCATGTGGCTTCTTCAGGGACGAACAGCTAAAGACTGATAGAAGAAACGGCTGATGATGCAATATCGACGGCGAGTAATAGCCCGAATAATTCTACATATTTCACTAGTGGATTATTTGACGATTCTAACATGTTAGATATACCGACGTAATGGAGCGTCTGTTTTTTTTTATTTCTCCAACACATTGTAAACTTTAGAAGTCAATGACATTTCCAGTGTAATGACGCTACAATCTGACGAATTTGATTCTCGATGGGGCGTCACTTCCACAATATATGAGTTATTGCACAACTAAGAACGTCTTACGTGCAATGGAGCTGATAAAAGGCAAAAGTAAACATTAACACGAAAGATATTCACAACACCAGACCCTCTGTGGGAATTGAACTCTCGACTTTTGGTACGAGAGCTGTACGACTCACTACGTCATACAAACACATAATAACATATACGTGGAAGGAAAATATGTGTTATATAAACTAAACGGAATCGGCTAAGGTAATTATCAAAATTACGATTCTGTTCAGTTTATAGAAAATATATTTTAGCGTATTGTATTTTCCAAAACACTTTGATCGCAATTATAGCACCACAATCAAGGATGAAGTGGATACACAAATTTAATTGTTATGAGGCCAAGTGCACGTAAAAAATTGCATTTTATAAAAAGTTTCACAACGCTGTAATGACTCTGTGTAAAAATATGGCAATGTATAGAAGAGAGTCGTTAGCGGATGGAATGAATCTAATAGTACTAGTTGAACATTTAGCATTCACACTTTTTTATTTAGACGGTGTAAATTGTACAGTATGGTATCTCTAACAATTCCAAAACTGCAGACATATTTTTTGATAATGCATTTTCTTTTCCCACATTTATTAAAATCAATAACATACATTCCAAAATGTTAAGTGGTATCAGCTGTCTACATTAAAATACCTGACATTTTACGTTATCTTTTCACTTCGTTATTGCTACCATCTAACATGTCATAAGTGGGTTACATAGAGTGCTAAGGTGATATAGACGTCTCGTATAGTACTGCTATCTGTTGGCGACTAAAATCTCATACAATGTTTGTAACAGTGCCAATGGGATCTAGAAACTTTGTCTATATATTTAAATGGCTAAAGAGAACCATTCGTCTTGATTGTCAGAAGATGATCTGAGGCAGTAAACTTTTAGAGTATTTTAATATGTACATTTAAAATATTTATTCATACAGTACAACCTGTTTTTTCTACATACTTGTAAATATTGAGGCTTTATTACAATTAAACTACACTACTTATTCGAATATTTTGTAATCCAGAAGACACGTAAAGCTGTCTAAAGCTTTGGTTTCATGTTATCTTATTGGCAAAAGTGACTCCAACGGTAATCGTCAGCGTCTACCAGAACGGACGTTAAAGTGGAGTTTATCAGTTATATAGTCCCGGCTTTAAAAACAGTATTCAACAGAGCTGCTACAATGGCAACTAATAAGTTCTGTTCAATATACGCTTAAGACATTTAAAGTTAAATATGGTTGTAAAACAAGGGATAAAAAGTAACACTTAAAGTGACCTCTGATGAGTTCAGCGTTTAACTAATGTGTAACTAAGACTCTATCTATTAAAAAAATCTTTGCACATGATATAAAGTTGCTGTACTCCAACTAGTATATTTCACGACTCTAAAAACCTAAAATAAGAAGACTGTCATGACTGTGCGTGTTTAACCAGAACTCAAGTACGTTTCCCTGACCGTTGTAACACCTCATAAATGTAATATATATATACACTGAGGTGACAAAAGTCATGGGATAGCAGTGGCAAAGACTTCAAGTGGCAATAGCATCTCGTGCAAACGATATAAAAAGGCGGATTGGTGTCATTACGTTCAGCTGCTCTATAATGAGTGTTACGGAAGGTAGTTTACTTTGATAATGGCTGTGCGACGAGAGTTGTCGGATTTTTTACGTGGAATGGTGTGTGGTGCGAGAAGGATGGGACATTCAATATCTGAAGTGGTTGCCGCATCCAACATGCCTCGGTCTACGGTGTCAAGGGTCTACCGGGAGTATCAAGTGGAGGGCATTACCTCCCACCACGGACAACGCAGTGGTCGGCCACGCCTGCTCAACGAATGCGATCAATGGCGTCTGGATAGGATGATAACCGCTAACAGACAAATCGTCCTACGTCAAACGACAGCTGAATTGAATGAGGGACGTGATACAAATGTTTCAATGCGAAGAGTGCGACGAAATCTGGCATCGATGGGATATGGCAGCAGTCAACCGACTAGGGTGTCATTACTCACAATGGGACATCGGCAACAACGCCTGCCTGGGCCCGTGAACACGTCCATTGGACCGTCGATGACTAGAAAAAGGTCACGTGGTCTGATGAATATGGATTCCAGTTTATACGGGCTGATGGGGGGTTAGAGTCTGGCGTAGACCCCACGAATCCATGGACCCAACGTGTCAACAAGGGACTGTGCAGGCCGGTGGTGGATCCATAATGGTGTGGGGTGCATTTACGTGGTTTGCATGGTTTGGGGCCTTTGGTTAAATTAGACACCTCACTGACCGGCCATCGCTATGTCCAGCTGCTGGGTGACCATCTGCAACCCTTCATGCAGTTNGGCCATCGCTATGTCCAGCTGCTGGGTGACCATCTGCAACCCTTCATGCAGTTAACATACCCTGACAATGATGGCATTTTCCAGGAGGACAATGCGCCATGCCATCGGGCCAGAATTGCTCGAGAATTGTTTGACGAATATTCAGGACAATTCCAGTGAATGATTTGGCCTCCCCGATCGCCCGATATGAACCCCATTGAACACATTTAGGATATGCTTGAAAGGGCCATTCGTGCAAGGAATCGTACACCTCACACAACCACGCAATTGTGGGAGGCTCTCCAGTCGGAATGGCTGCAAATATCGTCAGATGACGTCCGCCGACTTGTTGAGTCTATGTCACGTCGAATTGCTGCTCTTCACCGAGCTAGAGGAGGTCCCACTCGATATTAGGTACGTATCTAATGACTTTTGTCACCTCAGTGTAGTTTTTTAACCGAAATCCAAATGTAATTCCATACAGATGTACCAAATATGTATGTTTTGTTAACGAGTTATTGATGATGTATAATAATTATGTTAAATACCAAAAATATGTGTATAACATGTTTAGAAATTGTTATTGAAGAACACGTAATGTCAGTTGATAATGAATGCGCTGGTGTTTCGCTAAGGCTAAACGCCGTAAGTACATTGAATTTGCCTAAAACTAAGTATGAGTTACTGGTTACAGCCCTGTCTCGAGGACTTTGTCATTCACTAATTTGGAATTACTAACGGAGCAAAAACTGAAAAAGTTTATAAATTTTCAAGCTTTAGGTCTAAAAGAATGCAAAGGAATTCATCATATGGGATTGACCATTGTTTAAGTTTAGAATTAACTTAATACTCAAATTAGTATTTTCGTACCTACAAGATATGATGGGAAATGTATACCAAAATGTCGTTCCATAAAGATGAGCTATATCGCGTAACAACGATGAACTTGCACGGCAAAGAAGCTTACGCTTGTTAAAAATATCGAAATTAAATTCCAGCATATTGGTATCCACGTATTATAATGTTTCAGTGAAATATGCAGCTTCCACACTTTATTGAAAGACAAGAAACGCTACTGTGTATCATTTGTGGAGTGTACCTGTGAAAAAGCAGTGTCAGCATAATCCTAGGTTAACTTTAGAGACTGAATGTTTCCATCAACACTAAAAGCAATGTGTCACTGTTACTCGTTCTTTACATATTTATTAAGATACTGTAGATCATAAACTTGCTAACATAGAGCTACGATACCTCGAATTTTTGCTGTCTTAGATACACAGCACAGTACACTGTCGATGACTCACACTTTAAGCAAACTAGAACCTGGAAGATGTTTTGAACGCTTTGAATCAATACTAGTAACTTTATTCAACAGTCCGTCAATCCGTACTGCTTTATTCTAGGAGTGCAAATTAAAATGGCCTGTAGAATCTCTTCTAAATCGTTATAATTTAAATATGACTTTCTCATGACTGAAATATTACTCTCAAATCTACGTCTGTATTAAACTACTTAAATATTTACACATCTGCAAATAGTTCTTGAGAATGCTGGCATATTTCTGGAATCAAATAAAATATTGCAAACCTGAAATATAAAGTTCCACTACGCACTTAGCCACCGAAATTATAACATTTAAAGCCTGTTTTTATATACCGGTACTTCAATTATGCTGAAAACATAAATTAATAAAGTTCAATATTTTTGAAAATATATATAACTACCATCGGGGTTGTTGAATGATGATGATGATGTGAGGTTTTAAGGCTACTCGACACACATNGGTCATTCGAGCTGGTTTACATATCCAGTACTCACTATTTTTATGAAGGTGATGATGAACACTTTTTATTGAGACAGTGAATAACACCCAGCCCTAGCCAGGAATCGAACCTGGGACCTCCGGCGTGCAAGGCCAAGTGGCTAACAACTAGGCTACCGGGACCGGCGGGGTTGTTGAAAGGGACAGTTTTAGTATCCGGGATACTTTAGTGAGACTAAAAAGTATCCCAAGATATACAGTATTCACACAGTTTGTGAGAAAACTGTCCAATAAAAAAAGGATTGGTTAAGTTTTAGTTAACAGGAGACACCACAAGATATTGCAGCGGTGACAGCAACACAATGCAAGAAAGGTACCCGAAAACGCCTGCGTTTACCAACTCCGACTGCGACCCACGTCTACGTATGTGCATTTTAACAGTTTCTTTGGATTCATAAATGACGTTTGTTAACATATTTATCCTGTAAAACTACAGTAACTGTTGCTTCTTCAAAATGTTCTAAAAATTTAGAAAGCAGAAAACAGGAGAGAACTTGTACTCACATGCAATGTGTCTGACTTATAAGCAGGTAGCATTAAAGTTAAGATGTGTAATATACGATCTAGTTAAGCATTAAATAATGAGTGTCACAAATAGGTTTCCATTTATTTGTAAATATACTCATTAATTGTAATTTTAACATATTTGTTAACGTTCGGAGATTACATTATTCGTGTTGGAAAAGCAAAACAACTTGCAGATATGTTAGTTTGCAAGTTTAAGTTTTAAAGTACAGTTATAGATATGTAAAGAGAGCGTATCAGTAGCACGTAACTTTAAGGGTTGATGGAAAATTTCAGTCTCTTAAGTTGAGCTAGGGTTAAGCTGATACTGCTTCCTCCTTGTACTTCCATGGATTCTTCACCACGCCTCTACGTAAATTTTTAATTTTTAGATTTCTCTTTTAAGAACTGATTCGTAACTTATAGCCCCATTTTACAAGTGAAATCTAGATTGCTCCAGTTTCTGACAATTTAGGTCTAATGTAGACCCATTCGCGTTGCGACAACGCGTCAGAATTATTGCCTCTTTGAGAAAATATCCCCTGTCATAATTTAGTATGAGTGCTTCACAGGTACTCTCGACAAATAAAACACAGTAGCGGTTCCTGTCTTCGAATAAAGTGTGGACACTACAGATGTCGCTTAAACATTGTAATACTTTAAAAGGATCTTAGACGTCTAAACCAAAATGCTTAAAGTGATATTACTTTATTTTAATATAATATGATTATCCGTGCAAGTTAGTCGATATGGAACAACTTTTTGGTTTGTTTTGTATTTAAGAAAAAACTGATTTCAATATTTAATGATGCAATTCTACATTTAAACAATTTGTAATTCCCATATTATGAATCGCTTTGCGTTCTTTTACACCAAATGCTGGAAATTTATAAACGTAAATAAAATATTTAGTAAATCATTCTCAGCTTTTGCTCAGTTCGTAATACCAAATTAGTATTTTATAAAGTTCTCAAAACAGAGTTGTACCCAGTAAATAGTACTCAGTTTTCAACAAATTCAATGTATTTAAGGCAAAGTAGCTTTAGCAAAACACCAATGCATTCATAATAAACTGAAATGACGTGTAGTTGAATACAAATTTTGAAATACTAACACAAGCATTTAAGCCATTGACATTATGATCACCAATAGAGTAACGTGAGGTAAAAGTCCGCATGGGGCAAGAGTCCTTTTTATTGAACTTATGTTCATAAGATATAGTTTTGGCAACAGTATTCAATCAGTGAGAAGGTGTCATAGTAGATGTTGTTTACCAGAAGTTTGGAAGTGTGAAGAATTAATCTACTAAAGCTATGAGGTAAGTTTAATTTTGTTATATCTTGATGTAATTAAGGTGTGTAATAGAATCAGTAACAACTGCTTAATGCGAAGTGTAAATTCATTTAATTTATGATGCACTTGGCTTCGCATGCTCCCCAAAAGACCTTAAACTGAATTAATTGAAATGCGTCTCACATTTTGAGTTTATTTTCCATAGTAAACATGTAATATTGTTATAAACATTAAAATACTAATTGAAAAAGAAATGAAAATAGTGAAAAACAAAATTACTTTATTAACAAATACAAGTGAAAAAAAATCGATTTTTTCTTTTTCAGAGTGTATACGAGGAAGACTGAAAGAAAGCACGTAAAACCTGCTGTGCTGCAAAATGCACAAGAACAAAAATCCCTTAAGGATTTTAATGGTGACTACTGTGATCAATGGCTGGTCAACAATCCTGGGAGAGTTATAACCCAATACCAAGTTCCAGAACTGTTTGATAGAGCGTATTTAAAAAATGCAATGATGGAAAAAGCAATAAATGCATTTAATATTTGTATCTCTTGATAGATTAATTTTTGCCTTCTCAGGTTACCGATCAGGGCCCCGGTAGCCTAGTGGTTAGTCCCGTGGCATTGCACGCCGGAGGTCCCAGGTTCGATTCCTGGCTAGGGCATGGGTGTTACGCTTGTGTTGTCCTAAGTGTGTACACTTGTGTTGGCAAACGTCCGTGCACTCACTTGTGTTGTCTTAAATGTGTGCACTTAATGTCGGAATAAAAAGTGGCCATAAATGATAGGTGCTAAGGCACCGGAGGTAATGCCTTACGGCGGTTCCCGGTGCATAACCCTAACTAAAAAAAAAAAAAAAAAAAAAAAAAAAAAAAAAAAAAAAGGTGACCGATCAGTGTGGAGATTGTGACAGTAATGATGCACATGACAATGTTAGTTCTGCAAATGGAGATGCAGATCAACCATCCTATTCAATTTTAATAGCAAACCACGTACAGAAACACATCAGTTACAACAACAGACCATTTCTGAATCAATGCATTCAACGTCTAAACAGGCTGATGATATTGAGTCTGGACTTCCTCTACCTTCTGGTGATGCAATCTAACCATCTTCATCACACAGTGTATCAAGACCTAATCACGATTTCCCGTCAGACATCACACCTTATCCCAGAATTACTAAACATCGCAAGGGAAAAAATCTGAAATATTTACTACTACGCCAAATAAAAGACGAGTGGAGGAAGAACGGATGAAAAAATTAGAAACTGAAAAAGTAAAGAAGTAAAAAAGAACTGTTTAAGCAAACGTACAACAAGAAGAGGGAAGGTAATTCAAAAAAGAAGAATCAACCAGACACAGATATTAATGAACATTTATGTCCAGGCTGCAGTGTTGAGTTTAGGGATCCCCAGATGAGGATTGGATCAAATGCGATTCTTGTGACGAGTTGTGGCACGAAGAATGTTCAGCCTACGAAGGAGAAAGACATAATATGTGATCACTGTTAGGTAATCACACATAAAACTCCGGATTTTGTTACTATACTCCTATTCACAATTTGCTGAGACTGTTGGTTCTTATGGCCCCATGCTAAA
>KZ878455.1:11434-25100 GCA_003456935.1 Machilis hrabei
AGCCATTAATGACTCTCTGTTCACAATAACTATGTGAACTAATAATTATAAGCACATTGTTTATGATTACAATGGTAATCATCATTTTAAAGAAAAATCAGCCATTTGATTATTGTTTGTATATTTCTAAAAACTCGTTTTACCTCTTGAATTTCAGTTGGCAAATAAGTCAAGAGTTTGTTTTGGTAACGTATAACACAAAAGTCACTCTGTATAAAGCAGAACAGTTATCCCAGTCACTTCTGCAGCATATATGTTTTCTTAAAGAAAATAATTGTCCAGTGTCTCTTAATTACTAACATTACTATAGGATGGAATCAGTAGTAAATATATACTGTGTCAGAATAAGGTTTTCAAGAACCTTGAAAGAAGAATTAGTGTTGAACGTTCAGACATAGATATCGAAAATGTTTATTTGAAAAATAGCCATAACTTACTACTTCATACATTAATTAAAGTGTAAAATACCCTAAAAATGCCAGATACATATTACGTGGTGTAATTATGTTTCTGAGGTTGAACACATGAAAGTACAAGGAACCTACAACTCACTGGCAGTCCGCCAGTGGCCAAACGCAACTTAGATGAAGGGCAGGTGGTGGCTAGAAACAGCGGCCTGCTTGCAGTAGCGAGAGTGCCTTCGGGCCAGTGGCGGCTGAGAGGTGGCCACTGCCATTGAGCCTCTCAAAATTGGACGCCTAGCTGAACAGTCACGACTAGAAATTTAAAATTGGATACTTAACCGAATAGCAGCCACAGGCCAATTAAAATTGTAAAGTCTGGTATTAGCAGATTATTTGAGTCATACATCAATATTTTGATTGGGTATAGGAATGGACATTTACTTGAGCTTAAATGAGTGTATTGCTGAACACTATATGTGATTTAGGATCAGATCATGGAAAGCACAAACACCGATAGTTTTTCCTCTCGACCACTGCTGTATAAGAGCTCTGCTTTGCTGAAGCTATTAATGCACTGTACTTGGAACACTAGCCGACTGGTTTCCGCTGGCCAAATTCCAAATAGTGGTTGATGTGCAGTGGCAGTCCAAANGTAGATATTTTTTTGGCCAGCTGAAACAAACTCCCAGCTGGCCTCTCAAACTGAGAAATTCAGCAGAGTACAATAACTTGGCCACTCAACATTGAACAGTCATCTAACTACATTCGTCTGAATGCCAGAGTTGAAATAAATTGAAAGGAATGACCTGCTGCCAATCTGTAAGGTTAGCGACTTGCCTTCCATAACCAGATAGTTGCCGAAAGGTTTTGGATTGCCAAACATGCGGCACCAGCGAACCATTGGCAGCCAGCGATCATTCAAACATGGGAAAACTAATGTGTTTCCAATATGTGAAATGCACTGCGACATTACTTTAAGTGTATCAAATAAAAATAACCACAATCTATACATATGAACACAATAAAAGTATTTTTTAACAAGAACAAAAATAACCAAATACATATAGAAAAAGAAAAAATAAAATTTGAAAAATTGAACAAGAATATTATCATATGATGTANATAAATACTGTTAGAGTTTGTAAGTAGATTTTGTGGGATTATTGTCAAGAAACTGNAGTTCACTCAAATGGAAACAGTGTGTAGAAAACCTTCAAATTAAGGATATCGGGTATCTTTTCATTCCTAACTTGTCAAGGTGACCGTGATAGAAATTTCAAGTGCAAAGAAGGTGGCGAATATGTGTTTAATTCAACCTTTGTGTGTTACCTGCCGTCACACTGAGAATCCTCAAATTTTATATATATATTTTTTTTTACGTGTCAATAATTTTGTTGGATCATTCTAATGAGTTTTAAGCTCTGATCTGCCACAAAAATAGTCATGCAATTCAAGAATAACTTTATTTCACGTTTCTAACTCTTTGTACAATATTTCCCCAAATTTTTAGAAACCTTTGCAGATATTATTTTTTTTTACAATGTACAACACGTTATTAGAAATTTAGAATGCAATGAAAATGTATAATTTAACTGTCATACCTTGTTATTGCGAATAAATATAACGAGCAACTATTCATAAAAAAGGTTAGTCAATTACTTTAATCTATGATAAAGTTTTCAAAATTAAAAAAGCATTTACAAAAAGTGCTAAAGCGCTCTTCATTTATTACACCAGCTTATTTACTATGCCTCACAAAGCTGACTATTATTCAATATATCTTTAGTAACTTAGTTATAGGCTCGCTCCCTAAAATCTGCAGATTGTATGAGGTGGTTTTTATTATCCTGTTCATCTTTCAACTGCTAATATAATGTGATATAACAGCTATATGTACAATTTCATTTGTTTTTAAATAACATTTATTGCATGTAGTGCTAGATATGTTACAAGCTGTGACCCTGCCTATAAAGTATGNGACTGGATGTACATAATATTCCTAATGAAACCATCCATACAGAGAACTACAGATTACTTACTTGAAAGTCTTCAGACTTCTGGCAAGGTGGTTTTGATTTGAGCAATACTTGACAAAAACCTTTAAATCCTCCTTGGTATGTTCACAAATGATGTTGCAAATGTCATTGAGCATTATGCTTTCTTGCCAACATTTCTCTAGAGAAGCAAGGAATCTCGCTGAACATTGTTTCACTGAAAGAACATAATAAATACTTGTACAACGTAAGTATGGGAGAAAAGAGCTTGAAGAAACTTCAAGCACTACAAAAGAAGATACTAAAAATCTTAAAACATTTCAAAGAGGCATCTGCACTGGCACAAAATCTTCACACAACAGTCAAAGTAATATGAGTGGTCTAAAGATGGTAAAGGGGCTTTGGAATTGAACATTGAGTAAGTCTTCTTAATGTGTTAGTGATAGGCTTACAAGTTACTTTCAACTGTTTTGTGCATGGATTGATCAAAATTGTAAGACTGCCAAGAGGTTACCAACAGTTCAGAGAAGATATTCNATTAACTTGCTATGAAAGCTGAATATCATAAGTTGATCCTTCCAAGGATTTTAAACATTCATTTGCAAACATCGAGTCAAGAAAAAGACAAATTATCTTCTTGCAGCGTGTACTAGCAAGTACAACTTTCCAGGTATTAACATTTGCACTTTCTGTTAAAACATACAAAGTTTGAACACAATTAATTATAACCATATACAGTAGAACATTCTAGAGCATCTTGAGGTTCGTGGGAATCCCATTAGGATTGAAACAGATAAATTGTTGGCAGTTACATTGTAGTAAATGAGCTTACAAGGCATGTAAAGTTACAGAATACAATTATTACATACGTTACGGTCACACGCCTACTTGCAACACCCGTCACATAACGCTTTACACCAAAGAAATAAATCGACGACACAAATAGATACGTTTTGAGATAAAATTTACGGCCGTTTAATATTCAAATTCACGTAGAACTAGCAGTTTAGTACCGAAGAAACACGCAAGACAAGATCTTTACTCCGTGAGGAAAGCACCAGTCTTAACCAAAACGATTTTCTAATGCTCAAGTTTATGTCCAGATAACAGCGACTTTACAATTCAAGAATTTAACAGCTGATTTGGAATGTTCCATTCGTACACGGAGAAGAAAATGTAGACAGCCTACTGACGAAAATGTGGCTTTACATTACGTATGTTAGTGTCAATAACCGTCCCCAGGAGTGGGTACGAAACATAAAACACCCCGTAAGAAACAAATACCGCACGGCGGATGCTTTAAGAAAAGTAGTAACCCGTTAATATTGAGTAAACAAGTAACTGTGAATCCCCCTGTACATTTAAATATATTTTATGTCTCTTCCATAAATGAATTATAGGTCCATATATAAAATGTATTATATAATAATCAATGCTTAATGTAATCAATCACATAGTAAGTACTAAAGATTAAAAAAATCAATTACCTTTTAATTATAATTCTCTCAACAAGTAAGGAAATATTTATATTATAGTTATTTGTTTCAATTCGTGTTGAGGTTGTGTATGAAAAGTATCAGTTCGTTCGAGCGACTATTCACATAAAAACCCGTCTCGGACTTGTGCATAATGAAACTCATTTATATTCAAGAGACATATTTTTGCGTATTGAGACTGCGGAAAGGACAAAACAAATAATAAAAGAAGTATCGCAAGGAAATATAAGGAACATTGAATAATTAAAAGTGAAAAGATAAACACGAGTAAATCAGTGATAAACAGAAAGTGCTAATAGTATCAATGTTAATTACCCATATAAATAGTAGTGTTAAATATCATATAATAAAACCTTAGAAAAACATTTAACTGGTATTGAATATTGCTAATGAAAGTTAAAGCAAATACTTTTGTTGTACTATGAGGAAAACGTGAACGATAATTAAAAGCTCGGACAGGATAGGAGCATATGTAAAAATCCAGTCGAACGTCCTTTCTAACTCAGGATGTTTTGCAGAAGTTTAACCGCACCTAGATGATTACTCAGCCAGAGCCAGCAGGTCATTACGTCAACAGGAAGTCCAACTACGTCGCAACACAAGAGAGGCTGATGCAACCAGGATGACAGGCTGTGAAACCAGCAAGTAACCAAGTGACCATGACGTCAGGGAGAAACCGAGACTACGCAGCGGCCCTGAGATGCGGATGTGACCAAGGCCTCAACTCTCGAAATGTAACCATATTTGGAGCGAGAGTCGACAACACCCTGCTTACGTCAATGGNGAGCGGCAGCTTTATCAGAGCATATAAACTCACCAAAAATCTACCTGGGACACACTTAGACTTCGGCAGACACACTTCNGGGGGCTTCGGCAGAGTGACCANTGCGATTTGGAGCAGAGACTACGACGGATTATAGCTGGAGCTATAATATTCTTCANCTCCACCGCCAGCGAGTGCAGAGCTCTAACTTTGGTAAATATGTATTGGAAATATAATGTAAAAAGTGATAGAATAGATTGTAAGGATTTTTAATAATGAAATGCAGTGTTCCGACTTCTCATTTACACTTTGTGTTTTTAATGTGTCTGTGCTACCGCAGCTGCGGATCCTTTTTGTTTATTTTACTCACAGAGGGTACAGAGTGGGATCGAAGCCCTGTACGCTCGTGATATTAGCACTCAGCCTAGGCCTACCACGAAATTGACGAAATATCCCATTATTTGCATAAATTTGTGAGACATACACTAACTTCTTGCATGGGGTTTAAAGATGGCAGAAACAGATTCCAAAGCGCTGATTGGCTCGAGCGAGTCACCTGTCTAGAGACTCGGCCATGACGTCACTGACGTGCTTCGATACGAAATGCCAGGCCAAAGAAAGATAGATAGGCAAGCTGATCCCAATGCACAGGAAGAGAATCTGACAACGTCGGCAACTTTAAATAAATACACCACAACATGTGTACAAATACTTTTTACACCATATTGATAACAAAAGGGCCTTAATATAAGTAAAACTCAATCTCAATGCTATTCTTAGGAGACGGACTATTTTTTAACAGGCGAACAAAATACAAATAGACATGCTAAAGAACATGGGTTCAATTTGAGTTGGAAACNTGACCTTTCCCAATATTGCACCTACGTACTCAAAATAACCCTAAAATCATAGAAATACTAATAAAACTACCCCTAACAATTCATATAAATATAACAAAACTATCAAAAACCAGAGCATCTAAATATACAGTGTAACTTGTACACAAGGAAAAGTTCCATTATTTTATACAGTATCGAAATTTCAAGGAGGAATTTGTACATGAATTGAGTGAAAGATACCTTGTTAAATTGTGGAAAGGGTTAATGAAGACGTAATTTTTACCTGGTATTATTCCACCGAAGAGCACTTTATGGTCTTTTTCTGGAAGAACAGTATGGTCCAAAAAAGAATCACTTTCCATGAAATGTGTGACTAAAACATTAAGGGACTTAAGATAGGAAGCTTCAGATGTGANTATTTCGAATTTGGCTTCCTGAATCTCTATCTCTTCTGCACTTAAACATCCTGTAANAAAGGATAGAAACAACATGTGAGGTCTATATCCAAGAATGTTTTTTGAGGTAGGGATAATGATGTAATAACACAAAAATNACATGTTCAATACAGCTCTTTAGTTTGAAATATAACACTTTGCAAAGATGGCTACTTACCTATTTTCTTTAAACATTTTAATTTCAGTTTGTACTGTCGGTTTTAGCCTTTGTGGTAACAAAATGTATTGCTGACGTCTACTATGTCTCTCCAGAATGCTTCATAATAAATACTACATGATATCACCACCAGCATGAGCACAAATGAAATCTAGCTNAAGTCTTCACAAACACAAGAAAATGACATCTTCAATCTATCCCATTCTACTTCTTCAGGTAGGATTAGTGGCAAGACAAACATCCAGTTTGAATGAGAGGGCTTGTAGTTATGACAATATGCAATGCCCTTTTACCTTTATATGCCCCACAGTTGGGTGACATCTAAGGGCAATATAAAATACNGCTACTACTATTATTAAATTTCAACTCTTCTGAATTTTACACTCTTGCTGTACCAGTGATACACTTGTAGCACTAATTGCTACACTTGGTGCCATAGCTTGTACTTGCTACCCTGCAACCCAATAAAAACTTCACCAGTACTAATGTGATTTTAATTACACCCTCTTTCCATTTATCATAGGTTTTAATCTCAACTTTAATATTACTGGCCTCCGTGGTATGCTAGTAGAACACAGGTTGGTATGAAATAAGAACTGTAGACGACAACAGATGAATTTAAAAGCAGGTATAGCTATTTTATTAACTCACGTTGTTTAAAAGCACTTGAAACGAAATCAGATCCCAAGCATATAAACACACACACTAAAACACTCACTTAAGATGAAACAACATTGCAATAATAATTTATGCCCATGAAAAACGTCGTGGCTGGTCAGTTCGGAGAGCACTTAGTCCTAGAAAATCTCGGAGAAATGTTTTGCGCCAATAANTTTGTAATTCACGTAAGTTTTAATTTACGAATGTCGTCACAACGGAGAATTTAACTCGTCGAAAACGTGAAATTTTGCTGATAATTCCTAGCCGAAGATCAGTAGTTTGATTTTAACACTTAATAACGTCTTTCCATAATCATTTGAGGTTAAAAGCGACTGAAATATACATCTGCGGTTGGGGTGAATTCCTACAAATACAGTATAATTTCCTAAATTGATAGATACATCGCGTGCTCATGTTTGAACAGTGTTGACTGATCTTCTACGCAGCGTTTCCAAAATGATGTGTTGTCTTCGAAGCGCAACTCTTTCTACAACTTCTGAACTTATTCAAAATAATAAACCGTGATATTGTGGGATAATTGATACCACATGTGAAATTTTTTTTATTTATATGACTTTTAGCCTCAACCTACTGTACCCAACAACAGATATAGCTTGACTGGGAAATTATAGAACTATTCAACCGATTATTCAGGATATTAGTCTGGGAAATAAAAATAACTGTTTGCTGTCTGTTCCAAATTATATCTGTGCTGGGAAAACCATTTTATTTCACTCAGGAATTGTATTATTGAAATTTTGTTCTACAACTTTTGTGCGTCACCAACTGGTGGGTCCGAAATGTAAGTTCTACATTAAATACTATTCTTAAAGTTGGACTTCAACTATTTTGTCCGTGCGAAATTTCAACATTATACATCCTACCAGCTGCAACACCTTCAGCGGCTGGAAGTGGAGCATTAGGCAACTGTGAAGTGCATTTTTTAAAACTCCCAGGTTCGTGTAACGGCGATGAAAGTAGGAAAGTGTGGGGTATGAAACCCATTTAACGCAATTTACTGCATTAAGGTGAAGATAATGTATCTAGTGCTACAACAATGTTTATCTAATTCTGAATATATTTTTGTGTGTGTCATTTATACAGTTCACCTCAAACTGGAAATCTTGTACTGGTTTAGTGTTCCTAAATTCCAACGAAATAGTCTGNGAGACACCTCCGTTGCATCTTGCTCTCACCTAATGTAAGTGCTACAGTTTTATACCTTGGCCTGAGGTATACGTATATTTTCTTGTCGACAATAACGACTTGGTAATTACACCATGCTTGAATACGTGAAAATACTGTGTGCAATGGTGTGAATGATATCTTTGCCATTGGTGATTTGTAAAATACAATTTGATTCCCCGTTAAACCTTACCTATGTGACCCCATGATTCACTTGAAATAAAATCACGGCTTTCGGTTGTACTTTACATTTGCTGATGTATTATTTGACTGCAAATTTAACCAGTGTTAAGTAATGTGTGTTTAGAAATCACACTTTTTAGGTTATTATCCTGTAACTGGGATGTCCTTTTCCTTGTATCTGTAGCTCTGTCTATTGAAATATCAAGGTATGTGAGTGTATGAATTTAAATTTTGTAATTGAACCTTTAAATATTGAGTTGATTATAGCAGTCTCATTTTGTGCCGGTAGACNGCTTACTTGTTTAATGTTAAATTTCTTCACATGCCATCCAGTNTTTGTTGGAAGAGACTGACTGTATGTTAACTCGCCCTGTTTGCTTTGGATCTCTTTCAAATAAAGTAACTTATTTGAATGTTTGTTTAATTATATCCTCCTTTCCATGCACTTCGGAGTATCATTATTTAGTTAATTCAGATCACGATTGGACAAAGGAGAAGGAATTCAAATTGTTTTCCCTGAGCTTTTGGCAGTAAGGTTCTGCATTACTATTAGGTAATTAACCCCTTGACAGTATATCACTCGTTTGGCACCCTTGGTTATGATAAATTTTATATTAAATTGATTGATTATTTGTACATATATTTGTAATAAATCCTACACTAACTAAATAACACACCCCAGAAACAGAAAGGGACTCCATGATATGGAAACAGCCAGGATCTCCAGTTTAAAAAAAAATTCAAGGCAACAACATATATCTGTTCTGGGACAAGAAGGGACTGTTGATTGATTTCATTCACAAAGGAGAAACCATTAATGCTGATCGTTACACTGAAACTTAACGCAAATTACGGCAAGCCATTGGTCGAAAACGTGTTGGAATGCTGTCCTGAGGTGTAAAGATTGTGCATGACAATGCAACTCCCCATACTGCTGAAAAAACACTTCACAAGAAATCAACAGGATGGGATGGGAAATTCTCGAACACCCCCCTTACAACCCAGACCTAGCACAATCTGATTTTACCTGTTCGGAAAGCTGAAGAAACATCTTTCAGGATGACAATTTTCATCTGATGAAGAAGTGGAAAAAGAGACCATAGACTGGTTAACAAATATGGACATCAATTTTTATGATGAGGGTATATGAAATTAATGTCGCGTTGGGACAAATGTTTAAACCGGTTTGGGGATTAGTACACTGAAAAATAAGTAAGAAATACGCTTCATTTTGGTATGTAAATTAAAGTACTTGTAACAAAATTTATATTTATTTTCTTTCAAGTGTACCTTACTTTTGGAACTGCCCTCGTACTTTTATGTGACAGACAAAAAATGGTGATGATTAAATGCGTAATTACGAGGCTAAACATTTTTTATAAATGAACAGCACCCTGCTATTGAAATATGTACAAAAATGGATAANAACACTTCACAAGAAATCAACAGGATGGGATGGGAAATTCTCGAACACCCCCCTTACAACCCAGACAATGATCTTCTAGCACAATCTGATTTTACCTGTTCGGAAAGCTAAAGAAACATCTTTCAGGATGACAATTTTCATCTGATGAAGAAGTGGAAAAAGAGACCATAGACTGGTTAACAAATATGGACGTCAATTTTTATGATGAGGGTATATAAAATTAATGTCGCGTTGGGACAAATGTTTAAACCGGTTTGGGGATTAGTACACTGAAAAATAAGTAAGAAATACGCTTCATTTTGGTATGTAACTTAAAGTACTTGTAACAAAATTTATATTTATTTTCTTTCAAGTGTACCTTACTTTTGGAACTGCCCTCGTACTTTTATATGACAGACAAAAAATGGTGATGATTAAATACGTAATTACGAGGCTAAACATTTTTTTATAAATGAACAGCACCCTGCTATTGAAATATGTACAAAAATGGATAATATATATCAATTGCGAGTTTCTTCACTTTTGGCATCTGCATAGTGACAAAAAATAATTTGAGCATTGCATATTACTTATTCTAGACTACTATAGCCTGATTGAAGAAAGCCTGATGAGCTAGTAGAGAAAACCTAGCTAAATATTACGTATTCATCATTATAAGAAGAAAGATGAGAAAATCTTTGTTCTAAACTAACTTTTCTTCTCCANTTGCCAACAAAACATTAGGCCATCATTAGTTTAATTTATGAAAAAGGTATTAAACAAACAATTGAGCATGGCATGGCATGGCTAAATTTAGACAAAATTTGTATTTCATAGCCATTTCAACCAAATACGGTGATGCCAAAGTTTAAGTATTTAATATTAACCAAGTCCTCCTCTGAGGTGTCAGTGCAGTGCTGGCAATAACCAAATACAGGTACTCACAGGAGTTAGTTAGATGATGATGATTTCTAGTATTTAACGTGNTATAAATGGGTTATTTAACGATGATGANNAATACTTATTTTTTTATTATGGAAGATAAATGGACAATCACAAACTTCCATGCCTTGTGCGAGATTTGAACACACAATCCTCAATCTAGCAAGGTACACTACACCAGACAGTTAGGAAAATCACTAGAACTGCAAGAAACAATCTTCTCCTACACATTATTCTGAAGTGTCTTCTTGAAATAAAGCTAGGTTTGAAGAAATTTAGTAGCCAATTTTGAGAGAACTTAGTACAGTTCAGAAATTCTTACATTTACAACAAGTTGAAACATACAGTAAATNCACTCACTCAGCATTCCACTCGACTTGACTACTGGAAGTTTACTCCACAGTGTTTGATGACCAGGCAGAGGTTCGATTAGTTCCACTGTGGATGGTGTGAGAGGTGGTTTCTCAATTTCATTAAACCCGATTGCATCATCGTTAACCACGTCTCTACGAGCAAGCTGTAAACGAAAGATTCATTGAATTAGTTGTGCTTATGAACTTCCAAAATGTTTAGTTATAATTCTATTAAAACTTAACACATTTTCATGCATTTCCTTAAACGGTTACTGTCGTTCTATGACGACATCACCAACGCAATATCTGCAGATTTTGATATTGTGACAGTACTACTGTAAGAATTTCTCGGACTTCTGCGACACTGTCGTGTAAGCACTTCCGTAGAGCTAGTCTTTGTTCCAAGTGCATGCCAAGCTTAGGCCTGTTGTGGTTCATCTGTTTTTTGAGTCTGCAGCTATTTTTTGAGAAATATTGCGATTTGACATCCTTACATTTTTGGAACACTACCACTGATACCNATTTTGGCAGGATAAGACATATTCAAAGACTTCAAGATATGAGTGAAGACAGAATGCTCTGCTTTTATCCTTTGCTATTCCTACCAAGGAAGAACTGAGAGCCAAAATACGAAACGTCATGTGCACTTCTTCTCCTCCCTATGTCCAGTTTTCTAAGTTCTTCAAGTGCTCCGACCACAAAATCAAATACTGGGTGACACAGGGGAGTGTATTCCATTTTCGAATGAACAGAACACAGTGACTATTACTCATTACTGTAATTTGTTTGTGGAAAAATGTGTGAAATAATGCCATTTATTTCAGTTACCGTGAATCAGTGGTTGGTGGAACATCGCGTGTTCAAGTACGATGCGTATGTGAGAAGCGGCGACTCAGTGATTGTAGCTCAGAGGTCATTCNGCCATCATTTCAGCATCGGGCGACATGGAGCAGTCCCAACATGCAAAACCATCTTAAAATGGGTTCAACAGTTCCGAAGCACAGGTACTGTAACTCCAAAAACACCATCAGGGTCCTAGAATAATAGTGAGCAAAATCCCTATCTCACCCGTGGAAAAAAATTTGTAGCTATACTGAATCAGAAATTCCATCTGTACAAGATTGTCTGTGTGCAGCAGTTACTCGCAACAGATTATGCCAAGCGGGAAGATTTTGCTGCACTGATGCAAGTTCTTCTTCACGGTGAACCCTATGCACACATCTTTATGAGTGACGAGGCGCATTATTTCCATCTAAATGGGTTCGTCAACCAGCAAAACTTCAGGTACTGGGCACCGGAAAATCCAAGATAATTGTANGAACGACCTTTGCATTCACCCCGTGTGACAGTGTGGTGCGCAATATCCAAGCGTTAGGTTATCGGTCCCTATTTTTTTTTAAGAGTAGGGTGTAGCGGTGACAGCGAGTTCCAATTGGTACACGGAAATGATAAANACCTTTTTTCAGCCAGGTGCGGCANATCAATCAGGAGACATTGGAACGCGTGTGGTGCAGCTTCATCTCTCGACTTGAAACCTGCATCAGGGAAGATGGACATCACCTTCCAGATNTGATTTTTGCTACTTAACATAACTGGCATCTGTCCACACACATGTTACAACCCAAATAATAAAGTTTGGTTAAACATTACCTGTGTTCTGTTCATTCGAAAATGGATACACTCCCCTGTGACACCCTGTACTTCTACTTTGGCCCTTTTGTGTTCAGAAACTTGTCAGAAACAAAGACCAGCTCTCACGCAAGTGGTTGCATGATGGTTGACACTGTAACAGTAGCACTATAGTACAAGAAATTCTCACAACAGTACNGTCACAATATCTCACATCTAGTCGTCTAAACACTTTGTATCTTGAGATTGAACCATCTAAACTTTTCATCGCCATGTAAATTAGCCTTAAGAAGTAACTCTTCTGAAACAAACCCACCTGTTTGACTACAGCATTGTAGTACTGATACAGCGGTTCATCTGCAAAGTACATTTTCTCATGACGACGCTCTGGTAAGTCTTCAATTTCTGGAATGCTCTCAGTGTCTCCGTTTCTTCCCCTGACACTCATAGAATTATCACATGCAATGGATGATCTTGTATTTGGTTGTTTATTAGAAATATAATTTTCTAAAAAATATGGAGCCCTCTTCTGAAGACCTCCTTCATACAGATGCTCACCACTGAAGCTTTGAGTTCTATTTGGTATATGATGAGATGTTGCAGATAATGGTTGCATCATCACCGAAGAAGATCTGGTAACTCTAGTTCTATGCTGTGCCTCTGTTCAAAAATAAAAATTGACAGTTTTAATTTNACTGCACATTTAATCTTAATAAATGTAATTTGTCAATTACGTTTACTCTGGTAAAAGAAAAAAGGATATTTGAAACTCGCAAACGAGCTAGTTACCTCTGGTCTTTCATGTCAACGATCTTTTAATTCCATTTCCTTTTCTAAACTAGCGGGGCGAGACATTGGGTTTTGAATATTAATTGAAGCATGGAAAACATAATGCAACACCTAAGCCCAGAACACAGCAGAAATTGAACTGAAAACTGTGCTGAACAAAAGTCTAATAGTTTAGATGACTGCTCCGATTTGAATAGCTTTCAGGAAAATCCTGCACTTTTTTTGTTATTAGAATTAATTAACAAGATAATGAGTTATTAAAACATATTCAGTCTTATATATCTTACCAAAAATCCCCAAGCATAATTGGCGTTACTTATACTGTACGTATGGAAAAAGTTATTTCCTGAAATTTTCTTAAATTCCTTGGTTTGTTAATCAATGAATTCAATGGGGAACATTACTGCAAAGT
>KZ878459.1:9249-19312 GCA_003456935.1 Machilis hrabei
AAAAAAAAATTGTTGAAACAAAACGTGTTAGGAATCTAGAGATCTTTGAAATAAAATATAGTAAAAAGTATATACACACATAATATGAATTACAGCCAAAATTCTACCGCAACAGTGTTGCTACATTTATAAATAAAAGTGAAAAATATCTTGTTAACATTTTTTGTAGAAAAACCAATAATGGCAACATAAATTTCACTGTTATAATGTTGCCATATATTAAATACCTAAAACTATTTTGAACCAATATAACAAAAGTGTCTAAGTAGAAAAAATAAACAACCAAATAATAGATTGAATCTATACAGCACTGGCTCTCACATTGTAAAATTAAAATAAAGCTTAACCTATATTAATCTAATCTAACCTAACCATGACTTTATCAGGTGATTGAAGACACTGTACTCTACCCAAAGAACTGCATAAATAAATTGAACAGGTACAGCAGCCATTACCAATGATTTGGAAGATGAAGTGTGACTGAAAATGCATCAGTTGTGTGAGTGAACACTACAGCCCACCAATAGGAAGCAGCGTTTCAGTGTCCGTCTCATGAGACACATAGAAATGAGTTAACGTGCCAGATATTCTAAACCTTATTTCTTGTCATTGTGTCAAGGCTGGCCAGTGTTAAAGTGAAATGGTTGAGGATAGATGCTCTATTTCTTATTATACTAAATATTCATAGTCTGTTGTGTTTTGGGGTACAGTTCAGATTGTNAATAGAGACAGAATTAGTTGTTGTTCTTCTGGACAAAATTTATATTGGTATTTAATTTAATCTCTGGCTTCATTAGCGGTTGCAGCTATACACAGTATTTACAAACAATGCTAAACTCCATTCCCAGTTATAAAAAGTATTTTTTGTAAATATAGTTGTAACCACTGAGTAAGATGAGATTTTATTAAATANACAGGGCGAGAACAGTCGTGAAATACAAGATATTATTGCTGAAAGGTACTCACGTTAAATTTAAAGCAACCGCTAATTGCAAGGTCAACTGAGGACTTTGATAAGTGCTTTTAGATTTTTCAAAGTCCATTTGTTGTTGCAGCTGGCTAGTAGGTCATTTTGTATCACTCAGAATATCTGTTTCAAGTACATCCTGGTGGGTGATGCTAAAGTGTTTTTATAACTTCTTTACCTATACATTTTCACAAAGCAATAGTATTTATTTAGATAATTACAGACTGTTTTATATTTTTCCTTTTAATAGTTCATAATCACTCTTTACTTAATCATCAAGCGTGTTTATTGAAGCACTTGTCTTGTGTCAGAACAGAGTACTGAGGAATCGTAAAACTGATAAAACATGCAAAACGTCAAACACTAAACATTTTCCAGGGACACTTCAACTATCAAAGTTTCCNGAATACTACTTAACTCAGTATTTCAACCCAAGAAGTTAGTGTTTAGAGTTTTGCATATTTTGTCATATTTATGGTTTGTCAGTTGTACTTTCTGACACAAACTAGGAAAAAACAACTTTGTTACTATCACTACTTTTACACATTTTATGCCATTATAAAGCCTAAATCATACATATTTCTAGTCCTTATTTAAATTTCAAAGAAATATGTATATACCTCTGTTTATTGGTACCATTTTGTTACATCATTTTTGTTCTCTCTTTTGAAGCAAAATGGCAGCTAGTGTTGGTGGCCAAGGTGCAGTTTATTCACCACTCCCACAAACAATAAGTGATACTGATTCCTCTGGAGAAGAAGAGGAAGTGAGAAATGCAACACATGCTAAACAAGTAATCAACAGGAAATCAAACATCAAAGAAGCAGGCGACAAAAGAAATGGTANGCAGGGTCATTCAGATAGAATTAAACTACCGTAAGGAGANGTAACATTGATCAGACATTAAAATTACACTGGTCAATTCTACGTCAAATTTGTTTCTTGCAGGTCAGGTAGAACTCATATTGTGGCTGTTCGGTGTAACCGCACTGATTAAAGTAACCTCTCGTGACAGTATCTTTATATCTAATATATGTCTTGTTTAAGAGACAGCGGTCAAGTGTTTGGGTTTTGTTATGTAAGGTTGTTAAATAGTAAATAATGTCTTGCTGCACACATTTATCAGGCTAACAGGGTAGTTTAGTGATAGTGGGTGTGTCTCCTGACTGGGGAATCCTGGGAGTTCAAACACCAATTCTGAGTACAAAGGATTGTCACAAGAGTGCCTTTCAATATATCACATTTAGGGAAAGGCATCTTCTGGTAGGAACATTAAAAGTGGAGTCCATAAGCAAGTGTTAGATGTACAAGAACTTGCCACCAGTAATGGGTGGAGAGACTGGCNAAATTCAGCAATTCTGAAGCATGGTCCACTAGACTTAAGCTATTAGAATCAAGGGATCATAAAATCACATAATTAATGACTGACAGCTGCTACTGGTAGACCAGTGTAATTAGTTAATGCCACTGCACATGGTTTCTTTGGTTTTGTCATTAATAGGGATCTGATTTGTATGCAAATGCATGTTTTGTTTGAATGCATGTACACTCATGAAATTAAGGATCTACACGTTTTGTAGTGTTTACTTTAAAAAAAATATAAGTTTATAGTGCATATAATTGCATATTTTGGGTATTAGTGCGTATTTCGATCATTAATGTATATTTGTGCAAATTTTGATAATTTGGTAGCCTAGATGTGTTTTCTTCCATTTCTGTTCACTTTCTTGAATAAAAGTGTTTGACGTTCCAAAATATTTATATAGAAAAGCGATAGAAATGTTTTCTTATTTAATTATGGCTAATCAACAGCTTTTGCATTATTTAATATTAGTGGAATATTGTGGAATTTTCCTGTATGACTGTTTCACTTTAAGGTCAACGAACAACACAAACGGGGTATTTTTAGTTGCCATCTACAGACCTAAACGTGTAGCTTTTCCGTCGTAGAGATAGGAATGAGTTTTAGTAGTGCTAGTGGCTTAGGCAGAGGATTTTGTTGTATTGATTGAATTTTGTCTTTATTAACGTTTTGAAATTGGATTCACATTTTGTTGACGCAAGTCATTTTCGAAATTGAAATTTTTGCTTTAAAAATTCACAAAAGAGCTGATAATTTGAAAAAAAAGAGGAATTGTTAAGTGGATTTTTAACATTTTTCGTGCATATTTAGACAAACTTATGTGCATATTTGCATGCCTATATACCAACTTTTTAGTGCATATAAACCCGATCCCTAGTCATTAATACTGTGACCACTATTAAGTAGTTTTGTGTTATACTTCTTAATNCACATTTTTTATTAGAATATACGTTATCACTGTGTTACTGAAAGTTTTGATAGCTATATTATTCCTTCATACACCATTGTAGGAGGTGCAATTNGTAGATTTGGAATTTAATGTGTTTGTGTCATGACAAATTCAGTTGAANGATGAGGAAGTTGCTGGCAATGAATTTGATATAAAGTTGTACTTACCTTTGTATTTCAGGCTATGTATTTTTATTAAGAGCCAAAGAATAATAAGTGAGGTTTAGAAAATAGCAAACTGTTATTGAATTTGTATAACAATATATTTGTCAAGAAATTTTATGGCTATTTAATTGGAAACAAATGTATGGTAGTAGTTTGTTTGTTCACTCATATATTTCTTTGAATTTTTACTTACAGGCCAGAGTATGTTGTCATATCCAAATGAATACCATCCTCTTTCGGGGGATAGTCAAATGTCCCTCAACGGATACTCGGGTTCAACTCAAAGTTTTCCAGAAGTGATCAAAGTTCAGGGAGGAGATCACATGTCATGCTTTAGGCGGCTCTGCTTTTGTTGTTCCATTCTTTTCTGCATAATGACGGTGGTGGTNTTTCTGTGGGNNATCCCTTGNGANGTAGCAGTGTGTGAACCACGTGATGCAGAGAAACACACTCATTCGTGGGAGAAAGTGTTCCCGGATATAGGTAAGAATTGGGAATATTATGTTGCATGGTGGCTACAGTTAGACTGGTATTTGTAGTAGATGAATTGTAGTATTGGTTTGACTTGAACTAAAAGTCATTATGCTCTTTTATGGTTCAAANCCNATAGNAAAATGCTATTTCTTTTTCTGTTGACAGTTAAGAATACTTTTCTTGGAGTAACATTTCATTTGTGTATAGTTATTGTTTGTATTGTGCTTATTGCTTTTTTGTTATGGGTNAGTTAATACAAACTTATTCCAATCCAAGAGCAACCACAAGTATCAATAATATTTTAATACAAATTAATTGGGTTTTACTCTTGAACACTTGTTAGTCACTCTCAAAGGGCTGTGACCCTTTCCTGCCATTTGTTGACCAGAATAAAGATATGGATGACTTTATGGATGNTGTAAATTAGCAGTCCAAACATTTTGGGGACACTGCTATAATATATTTCATAAAACATTTTCGATTCACAATTAGACGATTTAGCCCCTACTCAATGTAATAAAGTTCTATAGAAACTAAGATAAGCTTTGATGCATATTAATTTAAAGAAGCAAATAAAGAAATTGGTCCTAAATCATGATACAAATTGGTTATGAGATATACTTGATCATAGCTAGGGCCTATGTTGTTCATACATCTCGTGTTTGATGAAANTATACATTCAATAAATACCCACACACAAGCTTTTGTTACGTGGGTAGAGTGTAACATCCATATTTTTGCTGAATTTTTTTCATTTCTTTAAAAAGTGCTATTTGTAATAAATTGGAAAAATAGAAAATTATTTAATAGAAGACATTCTTTTCAGATATAATTTGTTTTGTATATATTAAATGCACATATTTAGTTTCATGTATACATTTACTGCTGTTTCTTAAAGTGATTAGAAGTTTAAACACACAATGAATCAGATTTTAGCCTTGATTAGTGCTACAGCATTCTAAATGCAATCGAGCAATGCCTGTANTGTTTTCACTTTCTCTTGTAGACCGCGCTTGTCTGAGTCACTACTAGAAAGTAAATTCTTCATCTCTAATAAACATGGTGACTACTTGATAACAATTCTACCCATCAACTGAGACTTGTAGCAAAATAATTTACTTTTACAAGTACTTGTAGCTTACAAGTGTTTTCAAGAAACAGAAGAGCAAATTTGCTTGTAAAAATGACTTGTAACTTGTAAGTGTTTGCTTGTAGTTTTGTGAAACACAAATTTTTGTTTTACTATAAGTTACAAGAAGATTCACTTGTAACTTGTAGACTTGTAGAAACATGACAGACATTCCTCGATCTCATTTTGAATATCGCAGCACTTGTCAAGGACAAACAAAATGAAGTAAAGGGAGAGACTAGTGTGGTTGTAGGAGAGGTTTCATACTGTATTGAGGCTGAGAGTGGTATTCTTGAGCATTTACTAAAGTATATACTTAAACAGACTGCTGGTAATCGACTGGATTACGTACTTAACTTTGGATCGTGGGTTCAAATCTCAAGATGCCTGATGACAAGAGTAGACACATTTCTTGAAACAATAAGTACAGCTAACCAGACAATGGATGTAAAAATATAATGGAGGCGTATTCCATTCCTCCAAATGCTGTTTCTTGTACTGGCAACGTTTGTGAAGCTTCTACAGGTGAAGCATACATTTCTTATGGTAGGAGTCACTCGCATGATGTTTGGCTTAAAATCGGTAGTGGGCTTCATTACCAAAACGGCCACCATTTTTAAAAAAATAAAACAAAATGGGTTGCGTGTGTAGAATGAATCTGTCGGTGGGGAACAGCATTAAGTCACATGGGTTTTACTAGATTAATATTTGGTCAAATTTTATGAGGGTTTTTGACCATGACAGAGGTCAATCTTTCCTGCTGTTGTTTGAAACAGAAAATATTATGTGTTTGTACAATGCTCATAGCATTAGTTTAACGCATACTGTACATATATTTTTTTGCTACTTTCCTTAAAAAAAAACATTTTCATCAATTCCTTGGATGAATAAAAAAAAAAGTTGAAATTGGGGGTTTTATGTTTGATATTTTAATCCAAAACACTACAAACTTCATTAGATGTAAACAGAAAACTGTGCTATGTACTTTAGATAACTGTCACACCCTAGGATTCAAATCAACAATATACCTGAAAACATAAACAAAATGAACCCCAAAAGATTTGCCAGTACATGGAAAACGTAATATGCCATCGTTTGTCGCTTAAAAAATGTAAATGTCGTAGAACCAATATTATGGTTCCCGTAAGCAAGTGTTGTGTCTGTGTGACTGGATATTANGTTTCANGTTGGCAGCTTTCCTGTTTCCCATATGACAAGTGTTAAGGAAAATAGAGATAGTCGTATTAGTATAACATGAATCTTAACAACTTCTTGTTTTTAAGACTAAGCGTGTGAATGACAGTAGCATGTGAAAAATTATAATTTTCTTACAGAACTCTACGGGAAGATCAGTTTCATCCGGGATACTTCACGTCCCAAGCATCGCGTCATGGTGTTCATGTTCGCTGGTGAATCAGACTTTATTTCTGATGCCCCAGGTGATAAAGTTGCNGGTTTGATTGCAGTGAGTGGATCAAACGGAAACGAACTGTGGAGAAGTCATCTTTACGGTGTCCCGAGTGACGTTGACTGCTCCTTAATGGATGTCGATGGCGANGGCAACACAGATTGTCTTGTGGTGGGATCAAAAGGATTACTTGTGGCTATCGAGCCTAAANCAGGTAATGAATTGACTTANTATTTTACTCTAGTAGTAAAATCATTTTGTAACGCTAAAATAAATGTATGGTAAACTGACAAATAGAAGATTTTTGTGTTTTCAGTAGTTCTGAAGGCATGAAGTTCACTGTAAGGAAAAAAAAGGTTTATGACATAATACTCTGCTAAAGAGAAATTTATGTAAGTAATCCTAATGTCTGCAATTACTGTAGATTATTATTTGTACTAAAAATGTGATAACAGTAAATGCTGTTTATGGTTCCTTTATTCCCAGCACACCCCAAAGACTGACTAAGTTAAAGGTGCTTCATTCATGTACTGAGCAATAGGGATTCTGGCAGTCAGGTAAATTATAATTGCTATTAAGTATTCTTTGAAATTTTGTCTCTAGCATTGGGATGTCATGTGCCGAATGGATTATGTTCTCAATATCGGATCGTGAAGTTGTCGATTCAAATCCCAGTGCCGAAGACAAGATTTCAAAAAACTCTCTGCAGCAATTTCAAGATGCCTGCCAACGAGAATACAGATATCTCTCGAACTGTAGCATATACAGCTAAGCAGACAATCAATAAATGGTCAACTATGGGCCGGTTGAAAGGCAAGTTAAGGAAAGTTAAATTTTAACTAATAGTTAAACACTTTTTTGGTTCCACAATATACAATGTATAGATAAGGAGTTAACCTACGGTCAATATAAAATTATTAATGTGCAGAACCAAGGGTTTCTACACTATTGCTCAGCATCTAATGCAACATACTATCTGGTTTGACTTGGAGAATTTATCTATTGTAAATGTCATTTACTATTGATTAAAAATGCATCAAATGAAATGGAACATGCAAATTTATTGAAAACTTTGAGGTCTTCCATCAGTGTAGCACTTGCCACTTTTACAACTGGCCCTAAGTTGTCCAGCAATTAATCAGCCATTGTCAAAAACATTCAGATGAGAAAGGACAAATCAGTTGATAATCTCCAACCTTGTGAAATAGCATATCACGTAAATCATAAACGACATACTTTTCAGTCCTTTGTACATTGTACATGGGTATGTGTGTAAATATTGTTGACCTCACAATACAAAACTGCCATTGCTGTGATCGTGTACCAAACTTCTCTTGTTTAGTAAGAGAAATAAGCGCTTTAACTGGATCTGCTTCAGATGAAATGCCATAAGCAACATTAATTCATAAGTTAGTAATTGTGGAAACGTGGATCACTTGAAATAGTGTACCACATCTGGCAGTTACTTAAAGATCAGTGAATTTTACTAGGTGCATATCACATGTTGTTCAGATTGCATACAGTGATATAACACATTTTTATAAAAGGTGAATTTACAGTGACTTTTACTGCAGCATTTATTTGATTTTAATATCTCTTGCTGTTTATCAGGTACTAGTTGTGTAATGCAGATGTCCATTTGGGATTTTTGTGTTTATCTTCAATATGCATGTTAGATGTTGGTAATTCTAATGCGAGAAAGACCGACAGGTTGGCCTAGTGGTTAGAGTGCTCGCCTCCTGATCGGGAGGTCCCGGGTTCAAATCCCGGGGTCTGCTCCTAGCCCTGGGTAAAAAAAGGGTTAACCTACGAGTCTGCCTGTGAAGCACTCCACACTAAGGTATGATCGTAGGCGTGTTCCGGGAGGCACGTTAAAGGCGGGTCCCATCGATAAGTGTTCGATGTAAAAGATCCCACCTCCGGCTATGTGTCGGCTGAGTGGCAAAATTCAAAATAGTAAAATCATTTTGTAACGCTAAAATAAATGTATGGTAAACTGACAAATAGAAGATTTTTGTGTTTTCAGTAGTTCTGAAGGCATGAAGTTCACTGTAAGGAAAAAAAAGGTTTATGACATAATACTCTGCTAAAGAGAAATTTATGTAAGTAATCCTAATGTCTGCAATTACTGTAGATTATTATTTGTACTAAAAATGTGATAACAGTAAATGCTGTTTATGGTTCCTTTATTCCCAGCACACCCCAAAGACTGACTAAGTTAAAGGTGCTTCATTCATGTACTGAGCAATAGGGATTCTGGCAGTCAGGTAAATTATAATTGCTATTAAGTATTCTTTGAAATTTTGTCTCTAGCATTGGGATGTCATGTGCCGAATGGATTATGTTCTCAATATCGGATCGTGAAGTTGTCGATTCAAATCCCAGTGCCGAAGACAAGATTTCAAAAAACTCTCTGCAGCAATTTCAAGATGCCTGCCAACGAGAATACAGATATCTCTCGAACTGTAGCATATACAGCTAAGCAGACAATCAATAAATGGTCAACTATGGGCCGGTTGAAAGGCAAGTTAAGGAAAGTTAAATTTTAACTAATAGTTAAACACTTTTTTGGTTCCACAATATACAATGTATAGATAAGGAGTTAACCTACGGTCAATATAAAATTATTAATGTGCAGAACCAAGGGTTTCTACACTATTGCTCAGCATCTAATGCAACATACTATCTGGTTTGACTTGGAGAATTTATCTATTGTAAATGTCATTTACTATTGATTAAAAATGCATCAAATGAAATGGAACATGCAAATTTATTGAAAACTTTGAGGTCTTCCATCAGTGTAGCACTTGCCACTTTTACAACTGGCCCTAAGTTGTCCAGCAATTAATCAGCCATTGTCAAAAACATTCAGATGAGAAAGGACAAATCAGTTGATAATCTCCAACCTTGTGAAATAGCATATCACGTAAATCATAAACGACATACTTTTCAGTCCTTTGTACATTGTACATGGGTATGTGTGTAAATATTGTTGACCTCACAATACAAAACTGCCATTGCTGTGATCGTGTACCAAACTTCTCTTGTTTAGTAAGAGAAATAAGCGCTTTAACTGGATCTGCTTCAGATGAAATGCCATAAGCAACATTAATTCATAAGTTAGTAATTGTGGAAACGTGGATCACTTGAAATAGTGTACCACATCTGGCAGTTACTTAAAGATCAGTGAATTTTACTAGGTGCATATCATNTGTTGTTCAGATTGCATACAGTGATATAACACATTTTTGTAAAAGGTGAATTTACAGTGACTTTTACTGCAGCATTTATTTGATTTTAATATCTCTTGCTGTTTATCAGGTACTAGTTGTGTAATGCAGATGTCCATTTGGGATTTTTGTGTTTATCTTCAATATGCATGTTAGATGTTGGTAATTCTAATGCGAGAAAGACCGACAGGTTGGCCTAGTGGTTAGAGTGCTCGCCTCCTGATCGGGAGGTCCTGGGTTCAAACCCCGGGTCTGCTCCTAGCCCTGGGTAAAAAAAGGGTTAACCTACGAGTCTGCCTGTGAAGCACTCCACACTAAGGTATGATCGTAGGCGTGTTCCGGGAGGCACGTTAAAGGCAGGTCCCATCGATAAGTGTTC
>KZ878461.1:0-12840 GCA_003456935.1 Machilis hrabei
GTCCGTGCTCCTTTATGGCTTTGACTTACCATTTAACTTCAAACCTTATTCTAGTTTCAATAAACGTCCCGTTTTTGTTTTTATAATATAGGTATAAGACAAGTGCAAAATAAGCATTTCATAAAATAATAACCTCGATTTAATTGTACAAACATTAAAATCACACATTTGAGAAGACGCTTAACTTTTTTTTTCTTCCCTACAGTGTTCATCTCAAGTTTTCAAATTAACAAGTTAAAACTAATTTTTTCGACAACAAACTTTTACAAAGGGGTTGCAAGAATGGCCTTTTTTCAAAGAAGAGAAACCACACATTCTTGCTCTCTCGTGCCAAATTCACAGTTAAACACGAATAAAATATTAAATCGGTAAAGTGGCGTTATCTTAAACCACACTTTGTTTTAAATGGTTAAAGCTGTAAAAAATATTGTAATCCTGATAAAAGCAAATACTGATGAGTGCAGATCATGTTGTAATCACATCATTTGGATCCAGTGTAAAACTAGCTTTTGTAACAATTTGTAAATAGAAACATGAAATTTCCGTCTTGTGTAAAGTGACATTTTCAACGATACATACGATTATAATAATTTTAAATATATGAATCATGTATATTAACTGAGAACTTAAATGTATCAAGACTGGTACCTTTTGGTCTGTTCTTATGCGAGAATAAATTTTCTTAAGTTAATATTAAATCGAATTAGGTCCATTAAAAATCATTAATTTTTTTAGAATCAAATAATCTAGTGCACCCGTTTCAGTCAGGCTTTAGGAAAAATCATGGTTCTGCTACAGCACTTCTCAAAGTAGCAAATGATATTTACGATGCGATGGCCAAACAAATGATATCAGTGCTCTGTGTGTAAGATTTCCGCAAAGCTTTTGACTCGGTAAACCACGAAATAATGGTTTACAAACTGCAAACCTTGGGCTTTGATGATGCTACTTTCTCCTGGTTCAGAAGTTATCTCAGTAACAGGAAACAGCATGTGCTATATCTCGGACAGCGGTCAAAATCTCAAACGAATCAAAGTGGCGTACCTCAGGGATCGATACCTGGCCTAAACTCTTTAGTTTATTTATAAATTATATTGGTATTTGTTCAGATGAATTAAAGTATCACATATATGCTGATGATCTCCAATGTTACATCCACACCTTTCAGCAATTGTAACATTAACAGTAATGTAATGGCTGGATTCGAAGTTTGGGCAGACAGGAATTGTATTTCGATACATCCACAGTGCATTGTTGTAGGAAGCTCACATACATTATTGAAATATGTAAAACAAAATTAAGATTAAATGAATCATTAAGAAATTTAGTTATTATATTTTATCCTAATTTTAAATGGGAAAAACATGTTAGTTACATTCGAAGGAAATGTTATGGTATTTTCAGACACTTGAATCTTTTTAAGAACTGCCTCAGCACTGATGTGAAAAAATTGCTTTCTGAACTGTTAGTAATGCCTGTTATTGACTACTGTGGGCGTAGTTTATGCAGGTTTGAGTGCTACCTTAAGTATTAAATTGCAAAAGGTTCAAAATTCGTGTCTTCGGTACGTGTATAACACAAGGAAGAGGCAACACATATCGCCACTGTTTGCAGAAGCAAACTTGCTGTGTCTGAAATACAGGCGCCAGTATCACATCTTGTGCCTGATGTTGAAGATAAAATCCAAATGTTGTCCATTGTACTTGTCCGAACTATTTAACGCGAATCAGGATCTTCACGGTTACAGCACTCGAGGCAGGAATAGCTTAGTGATTCCAAATTATTGTACAGCGTTTGCCAGTTCGAGTTTCTCAATGAACGGTGCTCGTTTGTGGAACTCCCTCCCAGCAGACATACGTCTTGCTGGCTCTCTTACAGTTTTTATAAGGAAATGCTTTTCACATCTTTTCTCTATCCAACTTAACAAGAGGTATAGATAGATAGTTATTAAAAATGAAATAATAAACTAATTTAAAAAAAATTAAGTGGAAACGCAAGACTATATTTGGTGAAATTATTAATTTATTTTCAAGTTTTTTTTTCTCGCTTTGCTTCTTTGTGAGGTGACACATTTTTATCTCTCTCTTTCCTTTTCTTTTTCCTATCTGTGTACTGTTCTCTGTGCTCTGATATTTATCAACATTATTTTTGTAATAAGTAAAATGTAATATTTCTGCTCAATATCTGTAAACTGGAATCTGATGAAACATGGACTTCATAGTCCAATTCAGCGTCAGTAAGTAAATAAAGACGTATTATTATTATTAATAAAAGGAAGTTTCACACATCCGCCATACAGACGTTTCGATCTTCATTAAAGAGTCTTTCTGAAATGTATTGAATTCAGGGAACACGTTTGTGGGATTATCGTAAACATATGAGTAATTCTTTCCTGGTATTGTACATTTACAACATTCATAAACTCTCCTTTTCACCAATCAAACTATTTCAGTAAATCACAACAATTAGAATTCTCACTTGTTTGGTAGAAATCTATGTTTCGTTGCTAAAATCATTGTACATTTTTCAAAGAAAAATGCTTCCATGTTTCGCAGACACCTATAACGCAAAACAAATCTGCGTTTCCTTGGTCTGGGTAGCACCATAATAAGTCTTTCTTTGACAGAGAAAAATTTCAAAGATCTCCCGATTCTAAAATCCAATCACCTGGGGCCTCATTAGTGGGCGTCCGGTACCGGTTCTCGGGGCCTTCCATTCATTGTCTGAGCATCCATGGCCTCGTTAGAAACTTTGCTTTTAGAGAAACGCTGCCTGGTCGAGCCAGAGGCAAAGACCTGCGTTTCACACACCCAAGCACAATGTCTCTATTAAGGAAACCTCTTCATCCCTCGCAGCACTTTAAAAGAGCTCCCTCTTTTCATAAGGGTGATAGAAAAAAATTAAGGTTGCCTGCCTTCGACGCTTTTAATGAAATATTCAGACTCACAATTTCATAAGACCAACCGATACAAGCTCAAAAAGCTTCCCATTGTGAACATTTGAAAAACCTTCGTTGCTTTGAGCCGATAGTCGTGTCCTTTTTCATCAAATTGTCAAAGCTTTCATCGACATCGAAAAACAGCAGAGACGAGATAAGAGTAACCAACTTTAACTTTAAAGACTTTGTTTTGGGGGAAAAAGTTGGGGTTGAAACACAAAATAAAAGAGAAAACTTTCAGTTATAATTTATATTTTTCTACTTTCAATATTAATTAATATTATGTCAAAAGCTATGCTCGTTTTTTTTAAATAATATAGTGTAAGGAAAAATTCGTTGAAAGGTGCTGATAAAAACGTAATTAGATATAAGAAATATAAAGGAAGTTAGGAGTCAGCTAGGTATTGCAAATAAAATACTAAAAAAATTGTAATATTTCACGTTTATAAACGTTCACACATTTTGTCGATAATTTTACATGAATGACTCTTGAAAATCGTAATTTTTGTTAGAACTTAAAAAAGAACAACAACTAAGTAACAAGTTTCAAAACTTTCTTCTTCGTTTGATTATACTACAATTTTCGAAACTGCACAACCAAATTCGTAACGAAAAATAAGAAGACACGTAGTTTATAAGGTCGACGGTAAGAAATGTATTTATTGTTATATTGGCAGTACACAGTCAGACTGTAAAACACTGTATTTATCATCACATATCTTGTTTTTAGGAAGGGTGAATTAAAAAAATCTACCATTACCCTTCATATATATAAAGAAGTTGAAGATAATACGCAGTGAAATGGTGTACAGATTCTACAAGTGGATACAACCACAAAAAATAATTGTTTCAACGAAAGGTGTCAAAAGTTTATAGGGTTTCAGATTTAGATAGTTCGCGCGGATATTAAAAAATAAATAATATTGTATGGTTTGTGGTTTTGAAATTTATTTTAGTTGTTGAAAATGATCACCTACTCTTAGTATTTTGGTATTTATGCGTGTATTATAAAATAGCTCACTTATTGTCCGTTGTTAAAACTGTCCTTCTCTCAAACCAGATCTGACCTACCAATAACGTATCCCTCAATCCTCCCCATTATTACTTCCCCCTAATCGTCCTTTTCTGGCTGACCTTTAGAAATTTTCAAAAAGTTGAATAGTAAATTTCAGTTGTTAATCGATCGTTGACTGTGTACTGAGGAAGATATACATATTTGTACATACTTTTTAGACTTAGTGCTATCGAGTCTTAATGAAACACATAACATCTGAATCTAACTTTTTGTCTAGTAAATCAGGAGCTTTCCTTTTATTGTATTTAGCGTGTTTTTTATAGTTGTATTTACTGTTTGTTCTAGTTATGTCATTATATTTATATTAACCCTGTAGCGTTACATGAGTCTACTATTTCTATTGTAGTAAAATTAAAAACAATATTTTTCGAGTTGTCCTGAGCATAAATTTCAAGTATGTTAACCATTTTGTAGTATAGTAGACTCCCGACAGTAAGGACTGAGGTGGTGGTAGGCCGGGCCGGATATCCGGAACGTGAGTGTAAATAAATCTTTTCCCTAAAATTTATTTTATACAGTATATTTAACATTGTTTTAATAGAATCTGCTGATTTTCTGAGCAACGATTGCGATGTACAATAGGCCTAATACAAAAGGTTCAGTATTTTGCGATCGATTTTTTTCACAAATCCCTAGAAATGTGTACTGGTTTTTACTTAATGACACAGGAAACACCTGGCCGGATAATACAGAGGGCCGGATAATCAAAGGATAACCGGGATTCTAGTGTTATTTCATTTCTGTGGCTATTTGCCAAACGCTGGTATGTCCATTCAATTGATTTTTCAGGAGAGCCGTTTTACAATTTGGTAAAGAGGAAATATATTATAAATGAAGTATGAGATTATAGTTTTCCAGTTCAGTTCAGTTCAGTCCCAGACATTCCCTGTAGATACATCAAGTTTTGCCAGTTCAAAGCGCACCTTTGATAACGTAACAAGAACAGGTAAACTGAAAATAGTCTTAATTTTATGTATCAGATTTTGACAAATAACTAGAGTGTTAAATGGTGGCTTCATTACCCATTGTTTGGTTGTAATGAAATTAAAACCATGGCTTGACATTTTTGATGGTTTGTACACTACCGGTCAAAAGTATTTTTACCACCCACAAAATTTCGGAAATTCGGGTATTAAATAAGTTTAAACGTGTTATATTGTTATGATTTGGTGGTTCATTCTTCGTAATAAAGTAAATGAATTGCACAAACGTCAAAAATATAACTAAAAGAATTAATAACGATTATAGTTTAGACTAATCGAAATATCAGCCTTTTGCCTTGCGAACAGCTTCACACACATTCGACATTCTTACTATGAGTTTATTTAAAATTTTTGGTGCAATTTCACTCCAACATGTCTGCAGACACTCTCAAAGGCTGGATTAGATTGATTGGTCTCATTGCCCTGACTTTTCTGTCTAATTTAAATATTTCACGTTTTTATGATCAGCCTTTATTTATTCACTCTTTAAGTGACTTTACCAGTAAAATCGAACATTACTACGATTTATCTGTTATATAAAATAGAATACAAATAGAGGGAACTAATGTTGACGTAGTTTCTAACATAACATTACGTAATATATATAGGTGGTAAAATAATTTTGACCGATAGTGTATGTTCAGAATATGCAAATATGTTTATTCAAAATAAAAGCCAAATTGTTATATATTGTACAAATGGCAATTGCGTCGACATTTTTAGCCTTTCTTTTTATGTTGTTTTGCTTTATTATATTCTTTAACATTAGTTTGAATAACAATAGACATTTTTATCGCCTCTTTCTACGCGAACACAAAACGGAATTACGAAACTGGATCATTAAGTTGCAACCATTTTTGTTTGTCGTACTTGACTCAGAAATAGCTTGGCTGACTTTGCTTAACAGTGTAAATTGAGTCCATGAGTGATTGTATGTTCAAAATTTGACTAAAATTAGCACGGGGAAAAGGAACGTAGCATTACGTGTTAATCCCGTTAGATTCATGTTGGCAATGAACCAGCAAATACTGTAGTGTAATACACATACGAAAATGTATAATGCTTAGCTCATACAAAATACAATATTTGGTAGACTATACAATTGCTCCTTCAATGGTAAACAGTGTTACCAAATTTTGAAAATTATTAAACTTGAACTAAATTGGCGTAATTTGTTACTCGGGAATAACGATAATATAAAGAAAAACAGAATTAAAAAGCAGTGTTGTCAAATCTTTATCCACTATTGCCACATTTATTTAATGTTTTTAAAGTTAAGAAATAAAAAAAGATCCAAGCTCAGAAATAATGACAAAAATGTGTTACTTAGATCTTAAACAGTGTTGTTAAATTTTCAGATACATAAAATTTGAAATTAATTAGCCGAAGTTTGCACTCGATGGGTTTGACTACATTTAAGTCAGAAAAACCGTCAGGTTCGATGACTTTGAGCAATAAACAGTGTTGTTAAATTGTCGCACAGTGGCTCAAAATATTCAATTTCTACGATATTAGAGTTACAGAAATGAAATTTGGTATTTCCAGATTTTTGTTTGGTTACGAAGCTCATAAATAAAGCCATACTTAGTGTAACGTAGAGTTTTCTTAGAACCAGTGTTTCCAAATGTTCATAGAGTATTGCTGGTTTTCTGTAGTTGATATAAAATGGTCTCAGGAGATTTTAAGAACACTTAAAATGCTACAATAAATGTACTAAATTGTTTTAATTAAAACAGCGTTGTCAATTTATAAATGTAAGAAATTTTAGTCCTGATAAACTCTTTTTCATAATCGTGTCACTTTGACCTTTACTCAAAACAAACGACCAGAATTGCGTATTTATATCCGTTACAACCGCAAGTACTGATGATAATTTTTCAGAAATTATTGCCTATTAAAAAAATGTAATAGCAGAGCTAAAATTGGGTACTTCTGTTTTTTAAGACACTAAACTCAGAAATAATGCCACAATCGTATATCGTAGAATCATTACTAGATACAGTGTTGCCAAATTTTAAAACGGTTTTACCAGTTTATGGAATTTTGAATTTATAGCTAATAAAACAGTATTAATTCCAGAGTTTTAGGAGCTTAGATAAAAGTCATATTTATTGTACGTGGCTCCTTCAAACTCAGTTGGTATTGCCAACTGTTCAAATGTATGATATTGGGGAAACATAACTATAAATCGATACTCAACACTATATCATTTTCGAACTTAACATAGTGTTAAAACACTCAAGCTCAAGCAGTGTTACTAAACTTCAATTTTTATGAAATGATATTACAATGGTGTTCAACTGCAACCCCATACGCTAAAAAAAATAAAAATATAATAAACTGCATATATACGTAATGAAAATTGTGATCAGACAGGAATATTGTATATCAGTTTTTATTTTATGCATTCATTGAAAGTTATTAATAAAATAAATTAAAATAGCTTTTTATAACAATATACAATAAACAATATGAGGATAATGATCATCTTATATTTTGTGATCCTCAAGATTCTAAAACGTTTTTTTGCACTCCTGTAAAATTTACTTTTTGACATACGAGGTTGCAGTTCAACACCATCAATTTGGAATTAAGGGGGAATTGGAGGAAATGACAATGAGCATTTCGAAGGTTCCTGAAAAACAAACAATACTGTAAAGTCATTACAATAAGGTCTTCAATTCACTGTCTTGTTAATTAATTGAGTAAAGGTTTTCACTTTCAAGACATTTATTATATATTTTACAATATTGTGTGATAAAGAACCTTATCCACAGAGCAAACAATATCCCATCTACTTCAGAAAATCGAGAAATGCAGATTCAAAACACAAGACAAATTCTTATTCAAAATGACTACCCTGAACTCCTCGTTGATCATCATATCCGTAAATCTGTCACAAGAAAAACTTCCCATTCCCAGACTATCCAACCAAAATCTGAAAACAAAACCCACATTGTTCTTCCATATATTTCACAGCTGTCTGAAACACTAAAACGTAAACTTAACGCCTACAATATCCAAATCATAGACAAACCTATACGCCAAATTAAACATCTTCTAACCAAAACCAAAGACAGAACCAATCCTGATAATATGCACAATGTAATATACAAAATCGACTGCACAGACTGCAACCAAACATACATTGGCCAAACATCTCAATTTTTTAAAAACAGAATATCGCAACACAAAAATAACATAAAAAATACAGAAACTGAAAAAAGTGCCATTTCCCATCATTGTCATACCCACAATCATTTTAACATTGACTTCAAAGGAACCCAAATTCTACACACTGAAACACACATTAATAAACGACTAGTTAAAGAACAAATTTCAATCATTTCTCATCCCAATAGCATGAATAGAAGCTCCGACACACAAACATTACCCCAAATATACTTCAACTTAATAAAAAAAACACCAAAAAACTACCCAAAATTCAACTAAATCTCAACATTATAAATATCAACATGGAATATTCAATATCAATAATACTCATACCCCTACTACTATATGTATCATTATGTAAACAAACATTGTACTGACGACGAAACAAAATGTCTTGAAACGTTTACATTGAAAATATGTAATAAATGTCTTGAAAGTGAAAACCTTTACTCAATACTGTAAAGTATTCGTTCAACGTTCAGATTTACGTAATAGCGGTTATAGTTGATATTAAATTGTATTTCCTATTGTCAAATATTGAGTTTTTCATTGTATGCGCATTTTTATTAAAAAATCATAGATGTCAGCTTTTTCAATGAGCCAGAAGATCCAAAACTTCACAATATCCGTAAAACCTTGAAAACTGTATACTTTCTGAATTGTTTTCCTTAATACATTTTGTGAGTTGGACTCTTGCTAGTGATTATTATCAAAACACGAGTGTAATCAGTTAAAATAGAAATACATGAGATATGGATGTATTTTAATAATTCTAATATAATATGGAAATAAAAACAAAGAACAAGTTATATTTCATGTCTTCCATGTAAACCAAATAAAAATACTACAAATTAAATTTATATACGTATGATGTTTATATTTTTGATAGATTATTTCACCGTCACTGGCGCTCGACTCATGACCTGTGGAACTAACTGTTTAACCTAGATTGACGATAGTTCATGCCCTACTCCACTTGGCCATTTTAGCAGGACAAATTCTGTTACCACTCATCCGTATGTACTGCACTGTCAGAGACCAAGTTTATAATGACAGTGCCATACATACTCTTAAGTGAGATTGGAACTTCTATGGCCAAGCCCTCCGAGTAAGTCGTTAAACGGCGGCAACACGGTTTCGAACATGTATTCCACAGGCTAAGAGTTTACTTGTAAGTGCGGTGAAATACTAACTCAGTGAAATCTACTTATCTTTCACATCAATTATTATGTGTGAACGAGATTTCAAGTATAGAATTATATTGCTTCAATTCTCATTTTCACTTTTAAAGTGTTTTGCCAATTTTTACTAGACTTTTACGTATATACGAGGGTTATTTTTTTCAGGTTCCGTTAGGTTGGTAATGGATACTCAGCTGTCATGGTGACGTGGCGCTTGCGCAGTGGTGTTTAGTAATCTATCTGTCAGCACCTCCCAACCGGGTCGGCCATTACGTGGCGTTGTTTTGATGTGAGCTCTGTTTTATCATGGCTACTATCATCGAAGCTCCCACCAAATGCGAGATTCCTTCTGTGATCCGTTTTCTTCAAGCTGAAGGCAATTCTGCGGCTGAAATTCATCGAAGATTGTGTGTTGTGTATGGGGAAAACATTATGAGTGATAGTGCAGTGCGAAAGTGGTGTAGGATTTTTCAAGAAGGACGAACTGATGTCCATGATGAAAGGGGTCAGGGAAGGAAGTCCGTAGCAACAGACGACATTGTCGAAAAAGTGAACATTGTGGTTAGAGAGCGCCGCCGGTTCACAATTTCTGAACTGTCTGCTGAATTTCCTGAAATTTCTCGATCAGCAGCAGAATTGCCTTCAGCCTGAAGAAAATGGATCACAGAACGAATCTCGCATTTGGCGGGAGCTTCGATGATAGTAGCCGTGATAAAACAGTGCTCACATCAAGACAACGCCACGTAATGGCCGACCCGGTTGGGAGGTGTTGACAGATCGATTACTAAACACCACTGCGCAAGCGCCACGTCACCATGACAGCTGAGTATCCATTGCCAACCTAACGGAACCTGAACAAAAAATAGCCCTCGTATGTTTTCAAAGGTTCTTTGTGCTCGAGAAATTTTGGAGGTTAAATGTTAAACAAAAATTTCTCATTATGAGTACAACGAACGTATTTGAAAGACCTACGTACTCCTTCATGGAGTTCATCTTTCCCAAATTATCTATTTTGTAGCTCTCTTTTCTCTTCAACATCTTTCTATGTTTCTTGTTCTACTTCCCCTTTTCTCGTTTTATCCACTTCCCATTTGTGTTACACAGAGCAGAGCAAATTTAATTAGAAAAAATAATATGACCTCCATCTGTCATTGAAAAAAATAATTAAATATTTAAATTACATTTTTTTAATACTTATAAAGTTTTGGAATTCTTCTGGGCTTATTTGAATTCATATTGAAGTATTTGAGTGTACACAGATCCCCTTAAAAATAAATAGTCCACAATCAAAAGAATATAAAAGAAACGTTTGAGTCACAAATCACAGAAATTGAACCAGGAATATAGCATTGGATTCTACTCTTCCATTATGGAATATATCTGTTTTCTACAATCTATGCATTCTCTTTTCTTTACCTTCAATCGAAATGAAAATTAGATATATTAATCATGAATCAACTGTTTGAACGAGTAAAAAAGAAGTGGTATACAATTTTGATTTAAATGGTGATGTATAAAGCATATTGAACAAACGAGGTGTGGGATAAATTTTGACTCAACGGACATTTTTTTCCTCGTCTGTCAATCTGTCTATTTCACGGTATATTTCGAAGCACGGGACCAAACGGGGTTAACAATTAGCAAGGATCAAAAGCCACAGTAGGTTCGTTGGCTATTGTTGTTTACTGTCTTAAACAAATGACAAAATTCTATTGAAATAAAAAATTGTCCATAGCTAATAGACGGTTTTAATAAAATTACTGTATCGATAACACTGTATAGCACGCTATTTAGTTACATTAATATAAATGCAACATTTCTGACATTGTTATACTTTGGGACCAGAGAATCTGTTATTTATATTTTTACTCGAGATAGGTAAGATAGCTGATATATATTGTTAAAACGGAGCCACTGATGATTATATTAATACGAAAGCAAAATTGTGATTATATGCTAAAATGAAACTGCAAATTTTGGCTGAGTTTCAGATTTTCTATATGAGATAAGTTAGCCAACTTCATATACCGACTTTTATCAGCTATCATTAACAGTATGGCATTGGTAAATAAATATGTCTTACACAATATAGTTGCTAATTCCACTATATAAAACCACATGGCGGTGAAAAGATTTAAGTTAAGCTCTATTTTGTTGTTGTTGTTAAATTANGCGCAGGGATAAATACTGTTTTACGAAATTTTAGTCTTAGCTATAGCATTCTCAATTTTGAGTCGATTACACAATAATGATCATATTGGTAATAACATGTTCCTGAACTAAATTCAAATTTTATATTCAACCGTTTATTTCCCAATATTTATGCATTAGAACATTTTAAAAGATCCAAATGTAATTATTTCCACATCTTTTTTCTTCAATGAATAGGATATTTTGTTAAAATATTAGAACTGGCCACATTTTCGTAAATAACATCTGATCCAATAAAATTGGATAATGTTTTGAGTGTTTTACACTATAAAACTGCTAATTTTAATATTCATTATCTCGGCACAAAAGGCTGACATTATAAATCTGACCATATATTATGCAATTTTTTCCATTTTAATGAACGATAATGGCTTGAACATATTAGAAGTTCCCGTTTATCATTTTATCATTTAAAAAAATAGTGTGAAGGCTGCATTTATTACTGAGCCCTAAAAAGAAAATACACTTTATGTTTTTGCTGAATTAGAACACAGAAAAGCTTATCAGAAGACAAGAGAAATACTATTACAAAAACAAATGTGAAATCTCGAGAAAATATTTACTTACGTGAACTGACACACTTAAATTAGTTCAAATATCATGGGAAACAAACAGAAAATAAATTCCAACTATAATAAGAATTTTTGTTTAGTATGAAACATTCGTAAAAATTAAGTTTCTTTTCACTTAAATACATCATACCAGTTTTAGTTTGTTTTGTATTTACTGCAATTTTGTGTAAAGTAACATCTAAAACTCTGTAGTTTCTTCTTTAATTGAAGTGAACATTAATGTCTTATCAGATGCTGAAGAACTTAATAATAATTTGTCTCGTAATATTTACAATTAATGCGACTTAATTTACATTAATTAATATCCTATATGTCTGTAACCTAGCATTGCTTGTCATTACTGCTTCTACACAAATAAAGTATTGCATTGCTAAGATATGTACATATTATATTTACTGACTAAAACAGGAGTGATTTTATAAGCTTTCTTGATATGTGTTATGAGAGTTTGGATGTCAAAATATCAAAATTTGGAAAACATATGATGTAAAAATCCTGTACGTTTTGCTAATTTGCATTAAGGTCTTGACTATTCAGATAGTATAACAGTTTCTGCAAAATTGATACCACTTCTTCCATATAATTCATATAAACTTCGTGGATTTTCAGTAAGTGATCCAAAATCATGTCTTATGACGTTCGTGTAATATAAAAAAAAAACTGTACAAGAAGCAAACCAATGCTAGTTAACGCTTCCCTGATTGTG